>VZSE01013216.1:682006-854648 GCA_013398275.1 Promerops cafer | reverse complement strand
TTTTTTTTTTTTTAATTCTCCTTTTACAGACCACACCTAACTTCCTGCTGAAGGATCCTGGTTATTGAAGTAAAGTCTGGCATTTCCTGTGCAAGCCTACTAAGTGCTGTAACTCTGATTGCCAGTAGATGGTACTGATACATACTCATAAATTCTTCTCAGAAATGGCAAAGAATTTTTGCATGCTTGAACACTTGCTTAAACTGAGACTCTTGGACTAAAATACATGGTTTTATATAACCAGTCAAGTCTCAAGATTCTCAAAAATTCTTTTGAATACATAACAGCTACTGCTGATGTGACCATAGCTGTTAAAACTGTGAAGGTGAGATAGAAAGAAAGTAGGAGGGATAGCAAAGTAAGAAAAATCAAAAATGGAGGTTACACATGCAGAGTACAATCTAAGCAATTGCTGAAACTGTATTATCAGCTGTCTGGATTATTTTAAACTATAGGCTGTGTAAATATTCTAAAATAAATGTATACAATATTTTCACTGTACATTCTTTCTAAAAGAGGATTGGCCAGCAATGGGGAGGGAAGGAGGGCATTTCTGAGTGTTCACTGCAGCAGCAGGTTTCCTGTATAGAAATCATCTATTCTTGCTCCCTGCTGCAGCAGGTGGTTGGGAGCACTGTAAGCCACTCTCTGTGGCAAATCAGTAAAACACCCCCTTTGGGTTCCACTCCACCAAAACGTCATCCTACTTCTTTCCACTCTTCTGCTTGCTCTGTATTTTCCACACTTACCGATTTTCGTACTTTTTCCTCCTGCTGCACCAATAAAACTTTTTTATCTCTCTCCTGCCTCACCATCAACCTTCTGCCCTTCCCTCCTTTCACACGTACACAAATCTCTTCCAAACTTTTCAAGCAAGACACATTGCTGTATATATATGTTCAGATCTTCTGGCAGTCATTTACTCTCTGCCATCTCCTTTCCTTCAGCTACAAAGAGGACAAAAAAAAAAGTGTGGAAAGTAATAAAAAGAAAAAGTTCAGTCTAAAGTGAGAGATGTTGGAGAAGGAATTAATAGAGTGGCTGAAGAAACATCACTGTGGCTTTGAAAAACAGACACTGAAGAGAGGGGAAAATATTGATAATTTTTTCCTTTTGTAATTGCAATGAGAGAATGAAGAGTTTGACTTGGTCAAAATAAAGTTTTTGAAATTTTCAGCAACTAAGAAAAAATGTGCCAAATGAGAACTATAATTGAATCACATCAAAAGTATTGATTTGGTTTCAATTCATTTAAACATTAAACAATATTTTAAAATAATATTGAAAGCCCCTTTAGAAAAGTGTTTCATTCAATAGAGTTTTCTATTTTCACAGATGGTTCAAAGAAATCAACAAAAAGTTTACAAATAATTCCACGTAACCAATTTTTTTGGTTAAGAAGCTTTGGATGAAAACTTCTGGCTGGCTCTAATTAGGACTACAGTTTACTTGGGGCTGTTCTGAAGTCTCAAAATAAGAGGATTGTGACACAGCACAGATCCACAGGAGGAGCAGAGGAGCTTCTAACTACAAAAGCATTTTGATTATTTATTTATATAGATTGGCAACTGTTTACATATGAAAGCTAAAGTAAATCAAGTACCTGAAAAGTTGGGCTAACAATATGGAAAAGGAGCTTCATTCTTCCATTTATAGTATATTAAGTTAAAGCATCTGATTATTTGTTTCTTATTGTAAGGGTCTGAAATTACCAGAGATCTCATTTTGATTTCCACCAGTGCTATACAATTTTCATGCACAGTGTAAGGAAGGACAGTGAAAAGAGAAGACAAAAAAGAAATAGCCAGGGGACATTGTATCCCATTGCCTTAGAGGCTTGGGTCTACAGTCTTACTAGGCTGTAGGGAAAAATGAACAAGTGTTTTAGGGAGACAGACTAGACAGGAAATGCAATATCAGTTTTGCAGTCTAAAAGAGAAATATATATAATTCTAAAGAGGAGACAAGAGTAATACATCTAGAGAAGCTTGTAACAATCCTTAAAATATATTAGATACTACATATAGCTATAGTAAATGTAACAGATAAAATTATTAGAGATAGAAAGGGAAAATTATTAAATCAAGTAGCAAATACCAATGAAAACCCAATCCAACATAGCCTATCTTTAAGAACTATTGTGTGAACATGGTAAAAACTTAGCTAAAACATAAACATGAAATAAGAATAGCAATTCTGGTAATAAGTCATTCCAACTGCTGTCTAGCTTCCCACCTACAGCCATGGGGATATTTTACAAACAATTTTATCACTGATGGTATCCATCTTCCCTCTACTGTGGCATGTGTGAAAGCTTGAAGTGGACCTTGTCATTTAATCATCTGGTAAAACACAAGAGCCACAGAGAGGGTAGAGATGAAGAAGTGTTCAGGGTCATATGTAAAGAAACTCTACATGAGCGTGAATGATTTTTGACAGGATAGAGCCAAGAGAAACCTCCAAATCTTTTCCTGACATCCTAGGAGGCCTCATTTACAGACAATCCTGATTAATAAAATTAGAAGGAAAATAGATTACCAGTTTTTCCTCAGAAATGTGTAAAAACTGTCTTTGTTCAATGGCAAAGCAAAGCATTAAAATGCACAACTGGCAACTGGCCATCATTCTCTCTGGTTCTGTGATCGTTTTACTCTCCAGCTGTGTGTCCCTGTACTATATTAGATTGTCCCTAATTGCATGACTTTTCATTTATAGTTCTGAATTTCATCTCGTTCCAGTAACACCAGTCATCAAGCTCATCTAGTCCTTTCTGTATAATAGCTTGCTCAGTCTTTGACAATGCTTTACGACTTTGTGATAGGAGCAAATTATGTTGGCATATTTCCATTTCTTTGCTGAAACAATAAATTAAACTTTAAATAAAATCTGTCCCAAAATTAAAACAGTGGCAAGCAACTTCGACCAAAGTGTAAGTTACTGTGATACTTGCTGTAGTTCACAAAATATGTTAATACTACTCTAAGACCCTTAATCTTAAAAAAACCTAAAACACAATGTTTATGCTCTAAAATGAAATAGTATTTTAATTGAAAGAGCAAAAGAGACCTAAGTGGAGCTTTTTCTTCTTGTAAATAGTATCCATTTAATCAAATACATTGAATCTAAGAATTCCTGTCACCTCTTCCCCCCCATGATACTTACAATACTTAGTATACTTCTAAATTAATCATGGTGATCTAGGTGACTGAAAAACATGTTTGCTTGCTTTGAGATGACATGAAACTGGGAGGGCTACAAGTAAACAGGAGGATAGTATTAGAATTTAAAATGTCCTGACAAACAACAAACTAGGCTCAAAAAGTGATGCAATTCAAGATATATAAGTTCTACATTTTATACTTAAACAATATGGAAAGAATTCAGACCACAGAAATAAAACATCCAAGGAAATGCAGGTTCCAAGAGATCCTACATTTGAAAGCTTCCAAGGAGATGTAGGATTTGAGCTCTTCCTGTCTTACTTTTGCATGTAAAAGATTGATTGAAGACACAATGACTGTCTTTATATGTCCAAAAAGTCCCCCGAGGAAGCAAAGGAATTTGTTTTCTTTTTATCTAACATAAAGTTAAACAGGTTGTGGCATTAAACTGCAGTAAGAGGGTTTGTTAGGAAAACTTTTACCAGTGAATAAAGGGAATTAACAGAGTAGACATATGACAATCTTTCAAGGACTTTAAGAAAAGCTAGACCTTGGAAGAAAAAGATCGGTGGTGAGTGTGAGTTTTGCAGCAAAACTGATCAAGATGAGAATCAAGAAATTTGTAACAGGCCTTCACTGTTTTAGGGTCTTAATTAGTGTAGGTTTCTCATTGTTTTGGGCTGCTTCATCTGTTATGTTTCTCCCCAGGCCTCAAGGAAGCTGTCAGCACTCCACAGAACTGCATGAAAGATTGTATAACATGGGATTGCCCTGTTGGAAGGTGGAAGGTTTAGAGCTGGCGCAGTACCTCTGCTAAGATTTATGTTTTCGCTGCTCCGCTGCTGAAATTAGACAGCAAATAAACATCAGTTCTCCTGTGTTTAAGGTTTGTGTGTTTCATACAATGCTACACTGTCTGTTCAGTAGCCACAGCTGAGACAGAGGTCCCTTCATACAATATCAATGTACTGAACTGTGCACTTTGAACAGTAGGTGTTCCGGCAAAACAAATCTTTCCAAATGGCTCTTAGAAGAGCTATATAAAAATACAGCTTCCTACACATTTTCCAACATTTTAGATGGATGTGTAACTAGCAAGTCACCTTTCAAAATGCAGTTTCTTGAAACCCTAAGCCAATATGAGACAGTTTTGTTAGAAAGGACAGCCGCATTTTCCACCCACTCTTACCCTGCTCATTTCCCACTGTGTTGGGCTGAGCATTTCTGCACCTCTGCATTTTAGCCAGATCAGCTCACTAGTCTGGCTGAAAACTGTAAATAACTGGGCAGATTTCAGAAAGAGCGAAGAGCTTCTTAGGCATCACACTTAAGAAAAGAAATTAGGAGTCTTAATGCCTCAAGATGTCCTCTCACTTTAGAGTGAAAAGGACTAGCTGACTACTTTCAGTGTTTTCCAAATTGTACTACTTCACATAAGTGCAAGCTCAAAAGGCTTAAGGCACCAGAGTATGAATGAATGGATCTCCAGAGCTTGAACAAGAGAGCAGAACAGGGCTCTAACAACTGTAGTCATCAAATATTGGCACAGATCCTGTAGCTGGTGTAGAACTCAGTATAAGTAGAATAAAAAGGCAAAAAGGGTTATTAAAATGCCTAAATGCTAGCAAATCTAAGGATCAAATTAGGCTACCATTCAGTTAGAGCAGCCTCAGGATTGCTCTTCCAAGATCAGAAGGTGACCAGGACCACCTGTTTCCTTTCAACATGGACATCAGGACAGCGCTTTAAGAAAAACATGTGGCAAGGATCATATAATGTGAAAACAGATATACAGAGATCCATATTGGGAAAGTTTGGGGGTCCTTCAAATCAATTTTCTTACTCTCCTTAAAACTTATTTCAGGAAACTATCCATAGGTCTCTGTACTCCAAAGAAGTATGAAAAATACATTGGTAAAAATCAGTTGTTATCTTTACTTACTGTTAACCAATAACTGGCAGTGACTTGTATTAGTTAAAGTTAATCCATTTTCCTCTTATCAGAAATGGCCTTTGAAAAATTGCTGATTTTCAATCAAATGTCAATGCATGAACAAAAAAGCTACTTGTCTTTCCAGATGAGAGGCCCTTAAATCCTTCCTTCTAGTATTAGACAATCTGGATTTTTCACTTGATGAAAAGACCATTCTTAACTTTTTTATTTAATACAGTGAGACTTTCTGCCAGACTGTAATGTTCTCCTCCAGTGCTCCTTGACCACAGGAAAAAACCAAGGCTGATTTAAATCCAAGAAAGGTTCAAAACAGTTTCCCTTGACAAAAAGTTTCCCTTGACAAAAAGAGAAATACTGTCTCCAAATCAAACAGCAATGTGGGAAGACAATGTGGGAAGAGTAGTCACCAAATCCCTAACGAAGCTGATTAAGTGATTACGGCCTTTCAGCTATCTAGCTGCAGTGGGCTCTTCTTTCAGTCAATCTTTGCCCTGATACATATCGTGTGAAACTATCCCCACAAGTAGTCTTGTGTAAGTGTCAGGCTAGAGATATATCCATTTTTAGTGTGTTTGTGTGGGGAGAGAGAATATACAATTCAAAGATGTAATGATAACAGAAGTGCCATGTGTATGGGATGAGCTAGATATTTCCAGATGCCTGAATAGTGCTGACTACTTATGCTGTTAATAAAACATGCTGTGATTTCTTTCCTGAAAACCAGGACTCAGAATTTAGCATTCCTAGTATGGGCATTATGCAAAGATGTTCAGACTGAAATGTGCAATTAATCTTAACTACAGCATGACTGTAGAAAATTCATATATTTATATCCTGGATACAAGGCACCAGGTAGATGGGAGATTCTAACATCCCCCGAACATCTGTCTAGAAGTTTTGGACGAACAACATAAATCATTATTCTGAACCTACTGACAAATAATTGTGGGAAGTACTCTGTGATTCCACTTTTATAGCCTCTTACTGTTTTCTGTTGCGAATACAACCTATGAATAAGACCGTGCCTTTTGAGTTATTGCTTATGTAAGCCCACGTCGGGCTCCGACAGGGAAGCCGAGCTAAGCTTCCCCCGAGCCAGGGACATAGGGCCACGGACCGAGCCCTCCACCTGCATGAACTGCTGCGAGCAGCTTCCACTTCCACGCAAAACATTTCCACCCGCTCCTTGTAACCTGGCAGCGCCAACAGGCCGACACGGCGGGNGCGCCGCAGGTGCGGCAGCCGAGCCGCCGCCCTGAGCTTCGTCAGCCTCCGTTGCTGCAGCGAGGGAAGACGGGCAGGCTGGCGTCGCTGGAAGCGACAAGCCCGAGCGAAAGGCGGCTGGGGGGCGGTCGGGGAGCTGCCGCGCTCCGCAATGGCGCGGCGCCCAGGGGAGGTTGCCAAGCAACCGGTCCGGCGGCTGCGGCACCGCGCTGCGCAGGGGGAGCGCCGCCGCCCGCGGGCTCGGAGACTCCCGCAAAGCCTGCTCTGACACACGGCCTGTTCCGGAGGGACGGCCGCCCCGGCAGCTTCAGCCGGGCCCGGTCACCCGGGAGAAGCAGGAGGGGCGGGAAGGAGCAGGTGTTCAGGGCAGATAACGGCAGGAGAGGCAGAAGTGGAGGGGATTGCTGAGGAGAACCCGCCCTTCAGAGCCACCAGCGAGGGACAGCGGAGCCCCGCCGGGCGAGGTCCTTCCCCGCTGTCCTAAGAGCTGAGCTGAGCAGCGATGGAGCCAAATTCAGGCTTTACCATCAGGGCGGGAAGAAACCGGGGGATCACCATCCCTGCTTCAGTTAGACTTGTGTACCGTCTGTATTGGATAGAGTCAGCCATGCTGCCTACTGCCTGCCGCCAGCCAATTCTCCTGCTCCGGGTGGGCGGGTGTGTTGTGGGGCTTTTTTAAATAAGAAACGGTGGCTGTAAAACCATAGAAACGGACCTGGGGAGTGGGGTGCTGGGACAGTTTTTACATCATCTCCACTAATTTCAAGCTGTTGGTATATTTTTTATTAAAAAACCACCTCATCCACTACATGCCAATACCCCTGAGTTTTGACTTGGTATATGTGAGAGGACATGAGGAGGAACATGTCCAGTTTGTAACTTTGCAAAATAAACAAAGAGAACCTGGATCTAAACAGAGCATTTTCTAAACAGGCTTGCATTTGCAAAGACAGCTGACTAGTGACAAACACAACTGCCTCTTGAGAAACTTCCAAACCCAAAACACAATAGGCACAGAAAGCATGAGGACCATCCCACATGGGGGAAACAAGTATCTCCATGGATAACAGATGAGAATTTCTCCCCCGGGAACTGTACTGACGCTGACAAGCGCCCTGCAGCTGCAGAGCACCAGCTGCCAAGGGGATCCTGCAGGAGTTAATGCAGCTTGAAAGAAGCATTAACTCCCTGGATATCTATCAACCTTCAAGGGCAGGATGCCACAAAATGTTTCCTCATAAGCACTACTCATTCCCGTACTATGTAGCTGCACCTGGAAACATATCAAGGTCTCTAAATGAGATAGAATCACACACACGAAAAAGCACAACTACAAAAAAGCCCAACTACGCAGCACAACTTCCTTTCTCATTCATGGTCCCCACCAGATTCCCTTTGCCACTGGAATGGAAGAGTTTGCTTTGTTTCAGTAATGTGCCACTTCAAATAAATTAGAAGCAAAATGGTTTCAGTGATTCTGGAAATTAAGTAACAGATGAGGTCCCATATTTACTTTTAAATATTCTTTTAGTCTTATGATGGTTTATGGTTAGCAGTTCTTAGTATATCCTTAGGGACAGAGTGCAGATGGGTCCAAGCCAGCTACTAGTTACAGGTGGTGATGTCTCATGCTAATTGCAGATGGGGCTGACAGTACTGTTTATTACTGAGATACTTGACATTTACCTATCCAGTTTTCCTTTTATTTTTTTTTTCTTCCCCCCCTTGCTTGGTTATGCCAAACTTGAAGTGCTGGAGCTAAAATTTTACATTTTTGCCTCAGACCAATTTTTGGAGGGAAGCTTCAACTCAAATGAAACTTTCTAAGAAAAAGGCTACGTATATGTATTTACCCTTAAAATTTTGTAGCTGCCGATTTTCAAAGCGTGAATTAAGTCACATTCTGAATTTGAGACTTTTTCTTTTGGAATGGTATCTATAATGCTTGCCTAGAATTGAAAACTTTGAAAAATTAGTTTGCAAGTATTTAAAAGAAAACCCCAGAGATTTAAAGGTGTGAATTACAGAGATAATGCATTTTTCTGTTTATGTTTCGTTGTCCATCTGAGGGGATTTTCCTTCAACTGAAGTCTTTCTTTGTGGACTCTGCTGACCCCAGAGTGGGAATGCTTGCAGCTTTTTGTTCTAAATCATTCTGTATGTTGGTTATTAAAGAAACCAGACCAAACAAGCAAGAAAAAAAAAGCATAAAAAACCCAGAAGGAAATATACAAGGAAAAGGAGGCATTTAGGAAAAAAAGGAGACATAGTTCAGGCTGAAGACCGGCAGCATAAGAATCCTCCAGGGAAATGATATGTGTAAGAACTGTCTGCCTGGATAAAGCAACTGTCTCAAAACTGGCTGCAGCAGTCCTCCAGGCTGGTTGGAGAGACATGAAAAACTCAAAGACTTGTAGATTATTATGATCAAGAAATTTATCTAGGTTGATAAATTTGAAATCAAAGGAGACTAGGCTGAAGAACAGTAAAGGAAAAGGGGAACAGTCAAGGAAAAGGGAAGCAGGGGAGGCAGTATAATGGAGAAAGCAGAGATAGGAGAAAGCAAAAAAGCTTGAGATGAATGGGCAAGAGAGGGAATAAAAGCCTGAGTGAACTGGACTGGAATAATTGGAAGGATGGACAAAAAGATGTGAAAATGAGTTTATAAACATGATGAGCTCTGTGAAGTATGTGTAAACATATTCAATAACTCATTCATATGTGTATCAATATGGTCTCCCTAAAATTGTGTACAAACACTCCAATAAAAAGCACCTATTACTGTAGAAAGAAGGACTGAAATGACAGCATAGAATGGAGATCTGCTTTAGTTTTGGTGCATTTTTCAGTAGATACTGTAATGCAATGTTCACTGTCTGATGTAGTATACAATATGGATGAGCTCTTAAAAGCAGTGAGATTTGTTTTGGAGACTTCCTTGATTCGCTGGTGCCGCACAGGGATCGAGAGAAGTGACTAGTGGAAAGGGGGAAAGGAGGATGATAACTATGTGTCCTTCATGCAAGGTCTGTATGCTGTCTTGGAGAACTGGCCATGCCACGAGTAGGGTTTGCCTTCTCTGGCAGCAGCCTGTTTCTATTGCCATCTGCATCTAAGCCAATCTGAGCTCCTTTCATATTTCTGGAGAAAAACAGGTCCTGTAAAAGACAATTCTTCTGACCTATTTCAGATATCTACCTTAAGTTGAGGCAAGTTGTGCCCTAGAAGTGCCTGTCTCTCTCAACTGACTAGAAGGGGCAAGAGATGAGTACTCTACTGCCTGATGGCAGGCAATTCACTCAAACTGCTGTTTTCACAGGTGGCTACAAATCATTATTTCTAGAATGTAAAGACAGCCTTAATTCAGTGTTTCACAACTGATTGCTTGATTCTGCCACTTACTAGCATACTTTTAATGTAATTTTTTAAGTGTGAAATATTTAGTGGATCATTTTACTTCCACACCTCCTTACTAAATATCAGCCACTTATTTTGCACCTATTAGCATTGTTCCCATTTTGTGTTTTAAGAAGCAGAACCAGGTGTGGTTTGGGAACCAGAGTGACATATGAAAATATATGGGGTCTGTGTTCTGATACACATTGACAGAGACGGGGAGAATTGAATATTCCTGCTGTAGTACTCAACAATATGTATTAATTACTGTAATTTTAATAGTTGTTATCTATTACAGTTCTGCCGACTGTCCAAAGCTTCACACTACAGGCATCTCTACAGCTGAGTAACTATGTATTTTAAATGAAGATATCACCAGTGGGAGACACATAAGGCTGGATGTATATTCAAAATTTGGCAACCAAAAGGGAAAAATTTAACCAAACAGCATTAAATTAGATCCTATGATGAGTAATATGATTGTTGATTTGTGCAGAACACAGCCAAATGGTTATATAGGAATTCCCAGACCATCATGCAG
The DNA here is from genome assembly GCA_013398275.1 of Promerops cafer. NCBI lineage: Eukaryota > Metazoa > Chordata > Aves > Passeriformes > Nectariniidae > Promerops > Promerops cafer. Next base: position 844,372 of record VZSE01013216.1, on the reverse strand, counting down.
GAACTGTTAGAAAGCTTTAGAGCTGCACCTTCATCCCCTCCACACCCCATGCAAAGGCAGAGAGCAAATATCATCACTACTCCCTGGTGACCTGACCAGCATGTTTGTTTCCCTAGGTAATGAAAAGCTCAGTCAGATATATAACATTAGAAAGCATTAAACAAGTCTCTATTAAATTTAGAAGATTTTTTTCTTTATCTGAAAGGAAACAGAGTAGTTAATTGGCCCACAATTAAATAGAAATTCCATTTTAAAAATTCTGAAACAGTTTGCCAGGCCCAATTTCTGTTTGCCTTTTATACTGTCCTCAAAACCAGTCATATCAAGACATAAACTGAATATATTCTGAACACTATGAAAACATCTTTATGGATCAATCTCTCCTGAGGGACAAAGTGGTGCCTATGGCCGACACATGCAGTTAAGTAAGAGCAGGAAGGTATCACTATTCCATCAAGAAACTTGAAAGGCCTGAGGGAGCAATGCAGATTCATAAGTGTAGGATCAGAGGAGATGGTTTTGAGTGTTTATTCAGACATTCTGCCTAGTGCAGATTATACCAGTCCCCTGATTTAAAAAGACTCTCAGCTGAAACACACCAAATTCATGAGAAACCCTTAGTAAGTTACGTTATGGCAAAGTATTATTGCAATAACATGGGTGCCTTGTTTCATACTTGGACATCACTTTCCTGGGTAGTGATGTTAGGAAAAAAAGAAGTGGCACAGAAGTATGGAAATGTGCCAGAAATGGAAAGCTGAATACTTACATCATACATCTGCCCAAAACTAATTTTTTAAAGCTCCTGATTGTTTTCATAAGAGGGAGAAAACAATTAACAGCTTTAAAGTTGAGTCACTTTCTTTAAAAACGCAGATTCAGTTTCAAGGTAACTTAAAAAAAAAAAAAAGGAGTGGAGGCTTGTTCATTATAATATTTAAAACTATGGGGAAAAGAAGGATTGCTGAGGACAATCTACAAAACTCTAGGCTAAAATACAACTGCAGACAATTATAACTGGACTATTTGGAACTGAAATTTGTTCAGTGGAGTTTGTTAATTTTTTTTCCAGTTCAGAATAATTTCTTAAGTGTATGGGTTTTTTATATACTCCATTTGCATTTGTCGGTACATGTGAATAAAACAACAGAGCAGATGTTGAAAACCTCCTCAGGAGAGTTTTTCCATTCCCACTATGTTTGAGCCAGCAAAACAGGTTCTGATTAGGGAGAATACAGGAGCTCCCCAAAGAGTTCTTAGAAGCATTCCTTGCTCACAGTGTCACCTGCAACTTGGAGCTGTACCACTGCAAGGATGTTTTCCCACAGGAGCTGTGCATGCCACACTGCTTATTTCCATACAGAAACATGGGTACACATGTCAATATTTCCTTTACAATGTATTCAACTTTTTTTCATATAAACTCAATTTGTATATCCTTCTAAAATGTCTCTTTTCCCCACCCTACATTTGACTGCTTCTTGCCTGTCAGTCACTCTTCTCTAGATTCCCAGATGATATTTCCTCTTCTTACCACAATTCCAGAGCCGTTCGCCAATCCTCACAATATTTATACCAGCTCACCAGCTCACTCCATTTCTGCATCATATACTTCATCTTTCTCACTAAGGACAGATTATTTTGAGAATGTGTGAATCCGTGAACTAATTTGGAAGTGAGGTCAATACTGAGAAAAGCTATATAATCCCTTTCCCAGCAATGAAGAACACTACTCCAGAGTTCCCAACCTCTGCCACTCCACAGAGCAAGATACCAGCATGAGTAATAACACCCAAGTGTCCCATGTAACATTAAAGGTCATCATCATGTCTCATCCCTGAGGCTTATGTTCAGTGTTTTTACCCTGAAGAATACTAGCAGAGTAAAGTACCAGATTTCTCTATGTGAGAGTAGCCTGCCTTCAGCTTGGCTTCAAGGGCCAAAGCTTTGCTTCAGATGAAAGATCACAATATTCATAAAAAATTTCATGTGGCAAAAGCACAAATATCTTTTTACAGTCACAAATATAAAGGCTGTGAAGCACTTTAAATCTTAACTCTAACTGAAAATACAATGAAAAATTTTGAAACAATAAGTCTTGAAAATGTTATGACTGTTGCATATGTTTAGCCAACATTACTATAAAAGCAAACTGTTTGCAAGATGTAATATGTTATTCTGTTGAAAAGTGAGTCTTTTAAGTGTGGCCCAGTAACATTTACTGTCTATTTCTTTCTAATCAAATTGACTTCCTTAATAACTTTAAAGGTTTCCATCTTCCCATTGCTTCTAAGAGTAAAATTTGGTGCTTTCCATTTCATCTATTAGTATTTTCCAGAAGCCAAATGAAAGTAGAGCTCAACCTGCAACCCAGTATTTTCAAAGCATATTCTCATTGCTTCACTAGAAGAACTTTTCAGTAGTATTATTGTGGTACTTGGGAGGCTGTTTACTGTCAACACTTTTGTGGTGCTTCCCATTTTACAAAATGGAAACCAGCCTCAGCACTGAAAAATCTAACCTGTGTGAACGCATTTGCACAGGGTGTTTGTGCAGCCATCACTGAAGTCTCAATCTGCAAACAATCATGCAGTGTTTGCCCCATGTCTGCTTTCAGGTTAACACAACTACAGATGGATGATTTTTTCATCCTGCCTGGTGTCAGTACTTATCTTTTAGTTTCCATGGTTGCATTATTGACTTTCAGCAAAGAGAAAACACATGGAGCTCACACGCTCTACAAATACACCTGTTAAACTCTTTGGAGACAACCTTGCGTGCTGCAGTGCCAGTTAAAATAACTTCGCCATAGACTTCCAGGAGGCAAGACTTATCTAACAAAACTTGCCTTGTGGCCCAAGAGTAGGATTTTCCACTGGTTTGCCTTTGGTACATATGTTTACTTATACACAAAATACAGTTAGCATGCTTAGAGATAGGCTGTCAAATTTCACCTATTCTGGCAGAGTCCTTGTTTCATTATAGTGTTTGTTCAGAAATTTGCCATATACTTGCCTATTAGCACATGGTTTGTTTAGATACTCAGATGCTGGCACCTGTTTATGGAACTCATTTTTAACAGCAAATTCAGATCTCAGTGTCTAGGCAAAGGACATTTGTTTCTAACCTTGCTCCCCACAGTTTATGATTCACTAAACTCTGGCCACTGTTTTTCTTGAGATCACAGACTGTCACATTTTTTTGCATGTATCTGTCTCCATTTTGTATACATGTATGGAATACAGCTCCTAATATATCTGTTATCCTACTGAAACAAACGGGTGAGTCTAGAACACAGTGTATTGCTTAAGAGAACTTGAGTCAGACTTCTAATTTCAGAGTGAGTCATTTACATTTATCATCAAACAAAACTACATTGGGGTCAAAGTCTGTGGAGGATTTTGCAGTTACACGGAGGATGGTGAAACATGGTGAAGATGGTATAGAAAAAGAATGATGTATAATTACCTCCCATTGAGATAGGAAGACTGTTTCTGCCCCACTCTGAAAGCCTGCTGATAATAATTCTACTAAAGCAACACTCACCCTGCTGTGAGAGGAAAGACAGCAGTGGATGGGGAAACATTGTAGCTTTAACTAAGTTAGCTCAGTATCACTGACCAGAAAGCTATGGAGTCAGAAATTAGCAGGCCAAAATAATCATGTAGGCTTGTACAGTTCCATAAAGCACAAATGCTGCCTTTGAAACCAAAGTGCTAAGCTGAAGGCTGGCTGGACCTGCTGCCATCCTGCTTTTTACTGCAGTGTTGAACGGTACCCAATATTTTGGCTAGAGCGGGTGGTTTGACATCTGAATTACCCAAAAGCTGTATGTTACAACTCCCTTTAAGACCAGACAATCAGCACCTGATGGCATAAAACCCAGGCACTCCCTCTCATATGACAAGGCTACATGAGAAGACCACTTGCTGTATGTTCAAAACCTGGACATCCATCATCTTAAAATGCATGCCTGCTCATGCTGTATGTTACCAGTTTGTGCAGGTAAGGTAGCTGTACCCTGCATGAAACAATCATTATTTTATTGAATATGAGCCTCTTGCTTGGTGAAGGAAGTTTGCATTTTTCATGCATAATGGCAACCACCTGTGAGGATCTCCAGAAAGATGGTGAGCATTAGCTACAACAATTCATCTGGCCAAAATCAGCAGAATCCAAGCAAAGAATCAAGCAGCAAGTAGGATCACAATTACACAAAGCCTAAGAAAACTCCACATAGAACAATCACTGAATTTCAGCTCGAGAGACATAAAAATAAGTTATTGCTAATTTTGTTATTTTTAAATGTTTTTTTCCATATGGTATGAACAACTTGACAGAGTTTTGTTTGCTTAATGTTTCCATCATGTGAATCACTTCATAATGCCTTCAGCTTTGCCAAATATTAATTGTTAAGACTTGATTTATTTCTTTAATGGCACTATAAATAGTGAGATATTTCTTTCAATGAAATTAGAAAGAAAATATCTGCTTCACAATGCAGATTCATGTATCCTCATTCAGTACGAATGCTTATAACAAAAACTTCACCATTTAATAGAAGAAGTACATTTTCAGTCTGCTTATTGGAAAAAGTCTGACAGTATTATTTCTCTGCTTATTGGAAAAAGTTTGACAGTATTATTTCCCTAATCTACAAGTTTAAAAAACGACAGGCAAGAATGATGAAACTGTGTTGTTGGGTTTTTTAACAGAAAGATTAAAAACTGGTTTTGTGTTTATTTAATAAGCATGGTGCAGCATTAAAATGCATTTCCAGACAGTTTTTTTGAGAACTTTTGCTACAATCTATTTATTCTGGATTGTGTCAAGTAGGTTGCTCAGGCAATATATGAGTTTAAGTCTTGCTGCTCCTGTTTAAATTTATTGAAATCTGGCCATTCAACACTTCTCTAAAATAATTTCTGGATATGCTCAGAAAAAGCTTCTTAGCAGCTTGTAATAAATACTTAGAGAGCTGCCATGTGTTGGCTGTGTTTCTACATCAGCAGCCCCTTCAGCACAGTTAATATGAGAACTGAGTGCTGAGGCACTGAATGCAGGAGTGGAAGCCAAGCCCTTCTGCTGGTCCCAAACCAGTCAGAGGCAGAAAGAGGAAGCAGCTGAACTTCAGTTGGAGGTAAGGGTCAGAAAAGGAACAATAGTAGGTTTAGAAGCAAAAATATGAGAGGTAAAATTACAAACTTGGAATTTGAACTGAAGAGTGTGAATATAGTTCAATGTTTCTTTAAATTGTTTTCTGTCAGTACTTTGGTTCCAAACCTTCTTTACAGCATATCTTCCCAAGAATGCATTAAGTACAGAATGATTAATCTCCTCAGCTTTTTTTTTTTTTTTTTTAAATTCTTAAGGCATATAGTAATTCACAACATCATTTGCATCTCCTCATTACCACCTCTGGGAAATGAGGTACATTATTTGTCTTTCAAAGACAGTAACCACCAAACAGGAGATACAAGTGACCATTGGCAGAAATTTCTTCTCCCTCAGCATTTCTAAGACTGGTGGGTGTCCACGAGATGAGAGAAGGTACAAGAAATGGATTTATTTGAGTGGCTTCAGGAAGCCTCTAGAAAGGAGGCCCTGCGATTCCTGACGCCTGCTTGGCAAGCTGGGACCGAGGGCAAAGAGAGGGAACAGGAGGGCTCTGATGGGCGAGAGGCTGCTTCCACTCAGGGGGAGTGCAGGACCAGGGTCTGCAGCTGCAAAGGCTCCACGCTGTGGTTTGGAGAAGCCAGTGGGAGCATGTCTATGGCCTTAAAACATTGGAAGCAACACAGTAAAAATCTTGCTTGAGATTTTTCATGTTCCATCTGAGAGCTGAGTGCATAACGGGATTATGGTTGCATTTCATGCTACCAGATATGAGTCAAGCAGATAGACTATATTAGATTTCAGTGTCCTCTTCATCCCTTTGGTGGGAGAGCTTTTAGGGCTACTTGGGGGTGGAGCAGGGCTGCAGGTAGTGACCACACAAATCTATTCATCAAAGTCTGAGATGAAATCCAGGAAGCAGCCCTGGCAGCATAACTGATGCTGGGCTCTTGCTCTTGCTGCAGGGTGGGTACACTGGTCTCTCCTGTTGAGATCTGATGCTTATATGAGTACAAAGTACACTTCAATTAGAGTAATTCAGTATTCAAAAATAACAAGAAGGCTTTAATAGCCCTTATACTTAAGTTTCAAACAACATAGGAAGAGTCAGCTTTCTCTTAGGGTCAAGTTTTGCTTCAACTCCTTCAGAAATACCCAACTTTATTCCTAGTGAAAGGTAACTGCATCGTGCTTTGATATGATACAGCCACTTATGTGCCTCTATTTCCCAAGACCTAATGTTCACAATAAATAAACTCAAAACCTGTAAGAATTCTGCTTCAATATTTTCTTTTAAGGGCTATAATAACTCAATTGATTTTCTTTTTATTTTTTTAAACAGAAGAATTAATCTAAAGATTGCCTTTGAAGCTACATGCCCATTTGACCTACTGCATTTTATGAACACTGCAAAATTTCTGTGAATACACATATTTTTTCTCTGAAAACTGGTGCAGTCTAAAAATCAAGAGAACAGGGCCAGGTATTTATCCACTTGCCTAATATTGAGAATGTGAGTCATCCAATTGACATGTCTGTTTGTTGTTGAAGTGGGGCCTATAGACATATGAGAGCATCATTTATTTAATGCATTTGTCACCAGAGGAAATTGCAGATCATTTGGATATGATCATTCATCATTGCTCCAGATCATTCAATACTGAAGGAACCTTTACCATCTAGTGAAGAGACCTTCAGACATTGCAATGGCTCAGCCATATCCAGATATACATATTGAAAACATTGATCAGAAAAATGCAGCTAAGCAGGCAACCTGCAGAGATGGCGAGAATGCGTGTGAACCTTCTGAATGTTTCACTTGTGTCTGTGGAATCATCTAAAGCCAACACAGCATCGAGCATTCAAATCCCAACAGGCAATTTTCTGTTGCTTCACTAATCACCACAAAAAGAAAAAAGTTTGCCTTTACACAGGTGTGTGAAAATTTTGATGAAGTGCTACTTACCACCTTATAATAGAAAGCAACAGGAAAAAAACTGATGGCACAGTCTCTATTTGTTCACAAACTGGTTACTGACCCCCTTCTCTGATCTATGACTTTGTAAGTCAATGCATTTCTGTGTTGTTTTTCCCAACTGAAACCATTATTGGTGTAATTAAGAGAAGGCAAGAAAAAAGACCAGAAGGTTTGAAAGAAGAGTCAGGGGGTGCTGCATGAGCTTCCCACCTCCTGAGTCATTCTGCTGTCTCTCCCAGTGGGTATCGTGCTTCTAAAAAAATAATGAAAGGAATATTTTTTCTCTTTCATGCAATATGGAATGAAGTTTCAAAATAAAAATTTCATTCTTATATATATAAAAAAATTCACAAAACATATGTGTTTCATATGGTATATGCAGCAGTGCAAAACCATGTTCAGTCACAGACAAGTCCTCCATTCTGTCTTCCATCAGGGAGAGGCTGTTTTGGGAGATGAGGGAGGGGAGAATCCTATAAATCTCCTATGCCTCACTGAAAAAAAATGACGAATTTAGGAAGTAAAGAGAGCCTCACACTGAAAATGCTATAAAGAAGCAACAGTACATCTCTGCATCAAAATTGTGCAATCCCAGGGATGCAGTTGTGTGCTTTAAAACACACTCCAATTTATATTCAGAATACAGCACCAATATAGCCTCCAGTAGAAAAAGAAAACACTTGTGGATGACCACCTTAAAACAACAGCAACAAATTACCACAATTAAGATGAAAAACACAAACTCAAAAGTAATTCTTATTACAAACATGCAAGCTTAAAAAACATAGGACCAGAAAGCTGCAAAGAGCAACATCATTTTTCATTATTGTGCTAAGACCCAATTGAATGCTGTGAAAAATCCATGCAGTGGCAAAGATGGCTATTATTTCCTCTCCTCTTGCTCTATTAATATTAATTGAAAACTAGGTGTGGCGCCACAAGAGAAGAACCTTGGTAAAAAAACAGCTAGAATTTGGTGGTTTGTAGCATTCTAATTAAATATAATGTTGTCTTACCTGATTAAAAGAGGATTAAAAATCATAGCATAAGAAATATCCATACACTTGTAGATAGATGATGAGAGGCTCCTTCTACTGCAGGTACAGGTTCCTGGGCAAAGAAGCTTGTAAACTCTTGATTTCACTGAAATGAAAAAGGAAAGAAATAAAGAACCTCCCCATAAAAGCAACAAAGGAGCCTCTGCAGTATTCTGTAGTCTCTTCGCCTGCTTCCTGTTCTGAGATTCACTCTTTGAATCCCAGCATCGATCAGAAAATTGGTTGTGGGGGAAAAAAGGAGGGGGGAGAGCGGAGAGGGAGGAAACGAAGCGGCAGCGGATTCCGTGCTAGCTCCACCTCGTGGCAGGACCGAGCGCGCTGGAGCCCGCACACCCTGCCCGCATACCCTGCGCACCGCCTGGGTACTTGTTACCCTCGAGGACACAGCTTTAGACACGGGAACACTGAGCAGTGCTTACCAATTCTTGAAAACTGGCTTGACATTTAAAGTACACAAGGTTGATATATACATTTTTTAAATTTTTTTACAATGAGGTAGGTATTTGAATACATCAGTATACATGCAGAAAACTCAAGGTTCTGCTGGATATCTTTATTTTACTATGTACTAATGTACTGTTCTGTTTAGAAATAAATAAAAAAAAAATAATTTTTTATGCAGAACTCTCCACTACAGAATAGGAGAAAATAAGAGTGCTGGGTTTTTTTCTTTGATTATTGATCCTGCAAAACACAAATGATATTTATATATTTATTGAAAGCCAGAGGAAAAAAACCTGTTAAATAAGACAGAAGGAATGGATGCTAGGATGTTGCCAGGACTATTACATTATTGCTCAATAAAGAGTTTTTAGGGTGATCTCTTTTACTTACTTTAATCCAAGGCTCCATTACATTTTATAGGATCTTAGAACAGATCTTTGGTATTCTGAATACTATTAGTTGTAAAAGACTAGTGTACAAATTGACTGCCTCACCCCAGTTGTCTCTAGCCACAATTCCTATAATAGCAGTGTTGGATTTAGTGTTACTAAAGGATACCTTATACTGGAATGCTGTGTAGCTGACTTTCTACTTTTATCTTCTATTTCTATCACGTACACCTGCTCTGTCACATCACAGAGCTAGCAGCCACCTGCATGTGGGGTTGGCTCAGCAATTCTCAGCTGTGGAGGAAAATTTAATCATACCAAAACATGGGGCCTGGGGGAGGAAAAAGTGCAAAGTTAACTAGGAATGGATCTAGATGGAAACAGTGGACTTTATAATTAGGATCCATGATCTAACTCATCACAAAAATCAGTAACACAAGGGAGTAGCTGAAGAGACAGTCCATTTGAGTAATGATGGATATTTGTGTCAGCTTAAACCATTCATCACGGTTATCCCAAGGCCTTGGAGTGTTCCAGGAAAATGATCCGTTTTCATGCTTGTTCAAGCCCTACAATGGGATCCTGGAACCTGAAAGGGCTCCAATACTAAAATAGTGCAAGCAGGGATAATAATAGGTCAAAACACCTATTGTGTGAGCATGGACTGAGCATCTTAGAAATCCTTTTGTCACCAAAAAAAGCGCTCTAGTTTGGCTTTAAGGAATTTTTTCCTTAAAATACTACTTTATACAGAACTACTCACTTGTAAGGGGTTTCCCTGCCAGCGGTACCCGCAGCCGGCGCTGTCCGCGGTGCTGGAGCGCGGCCTGGCCCCACCGCCACTCTGTTCCTCAGGGCCCGCACTCCCCAGTGGAGCCCTTGGAATATACTCTGACAACTCTGTATAAATATGGAAATACATCATGAATGCATATAGGCCTACTTGAGACCAAAAATGCTGAAGCTGATATTCGAAAGCTTAATTCTAAAGTCACTTTTTGAATGTGTTTTTTGCAAAATTATCATTTCATTGGAATATGTAATATTAAAGTTTTGAATATTAATTCAGCTTCATAAACTAACCAAGAACTTCTATGCTATCTAAGAAAAAATAAATATAATTTGAATTAATAATATCTGTAATATTAAAAGTGAGATAAAACATGTACAAGAAATTTGGAAATTATATGAATCTTTATTACTTCTAATAGTACTAATATGTAATTCTTTGCAGTAGAGTAGCAATTTAGCTAAAGGTGTACTGGTAATAAACATGAATTTTAGCTGCATTATAAAAAATATACACAAACTCAGAGAAACTTTCATTGTGTAATCTTAATCCTTCTACTCACTTCTCACTTCTATAATCTGTAAGTATATGACAATTACATCTTAGTGCTAAAGCTCATTGACAAAGTGAGATTTGATTTTCTTCATCTTCCGTGAAAAGTACAATTAAAATGAGATATGATAAGATCTCACATATACAACATTAAAGTGCCACAGTAAATAAAAGACAATAGACTTAACTGCTGAGATCCCCAGGAGTTTTCTAAATTTTTATTTTCCCATAAAAACTGGGTTTTTCACAAAGTGGCACAAACTTTCAAACAGTTACATGTCTGTGAGAAAGTAGAGTTTCTCTATTAAAATTTCAGAAGAGATCCAGAGAGATCCTAGCAAATCTCTCAGAGCTGGTTCTAAATCTCCTAAAGCTATCCAACAACACCTACAAACATGATTTATTCATGGTTTTATCATTTTAATAGTAATTATAGGAACTCCATGGAATGAAAACAAATATGCATTGAAGAAATCTAATTTTCTGATTTTTTTTCAAATGTCCTAAAACTAGGATAGCTGGAAGAATCTTTCTGCTTATTCAGCCATGCTGATAGAGCTCATTTCTACCAGAAATTTCTCTTTGCCTCTTAGAGCATGGCGAACAGTCATCTGCATAAAAAATAACCATTCTATTAAATCATGCAAAAACATTTGCCCAGAAGAGATGGAGCAAAAAGTCAAACTCCACTTTCCACAGCGCATAGGATGTTAAGCTTAAGGAGCAATGCTTGGAGCTATTCTGGCCAACAGACACTTATCTACGCCTGTCGTTTACATGCCTCAAAGAAATAGCTGTTTCACATATGTAGAACCCTTTTTTTCCTTCTTTATCTTTTTTTAATCCACAAATCTCTTAACTCTCAAACTCTAGACCTAAATCTGTATATTGCTAAGGCAAAAGACAGGTCTGCAGACTGAACAGTAGTTTATTGATGTGTTATCTTTTTAAGATACATAAATTAATCTCAATAAAAAGTTACTAGCCTTTGTTTTATTCTTATGAAATTATAAAGTCTATTATTCTTGCCTTTAATGTCTGAGAGTCACCTTTGCAAATTACTCATTGAAGTGAAACTGAAACTTAATGTTATTCTAAATATGAAGTATATTCTCTTCCCAGTTCCAGTTACTTTAAGAGAAACTGCTTTGGTGACTACTAATCATTAGCAATCTTTGAATTTTGTTACATTTCTTTCAGATCTAAAATCTTTGCATCTGTGGTGTATTAGTGCAGGCTGCCAGATTTTACCTCTGCCTGAAAAAAAAAAAAAAGCTTTGGAATTTAAAAGATTTCTGAACATTTTTCTACATAATAAAAACTCTTTGGTCTTGGTAGCTACTTTTGAAGAAGGGACTATTTTATATCACATTTATAATATTTTCAAACTTTAAAGCCAGTTATTTCTTTGCTGCTTGAGACTAACACCTTTTAATGACCAATGGTGGATACAGATTTGACAAGGAGTAAGTACAGTGGTCTTTGAAAGAACATAAAACTTCCATCTTTGCTCTCTGTGACATACTATGCCTGTACTTTACAATTCAGTGCAGCAAAGAGTTTACATGTTCTGTATCCTTATCATTCTTGGCCAAAAGCAGATCAAGGTACAATTATTTTTCTTTAACATGCTAGAATCAATTGTTTGAAATGTTTTGTCATCTCTCTCGGTGTAATATATTTTTATAGTTTAGTTATAAAAGTATTATTTTTAGTGCAGATAACTGCTACATGTACTATGAGACACAGAGAAACTTTCTAAAGCAAAATAAACTTGGCAAGCATAGGTTATTAAACAGAGCAATTATTCTAGGCATTCCAGCTTTTAAAGACTAGCAAATAAATAAATCATAACTTGAGGTTTGCTTAACAAAACCTCCCCTCTCTCCAAGTGATGATTACCCTTCATCTGACCAATTAAACCACATGACTCAGTAGCAATAAATGGAATGAAAACATATGAATGCAATCTCTCTGTTTATAGGTGTCCTGGGAGAACATTATTAGATTTTGTTACTAGCTCTGAGAGCACACTAGTGCACTTGTTGCTGAGGTATCATTTAATTCATTTCTCCACCTCTTAAAATCTGCCTACCTTAAATTATATTTGTTCACTCTGAAATCGATTGCTTTCATTTCATCTTTGTTTATTGGTCTTGTCACATATATGTTAGATCCTTTTGAACATGGTCCATGTCCTGTGAACATATGGTGCTTGATTTAATAGCTTCCTAGGCCTGGCTGGCCTCTTTGGACATTACAGGGAATAACAAAATATTTATTCACTTTTGATCTCTACAGCTTTGTTGTCTAACAAAATTAATTTATCCTATAGCCCATTCTGATGTCAGGAACTATCTCGATTTCATAGGAAAGGAACTGAGACCCATATACACATTAAGTTCTGGAAGTTACCCGAGAAGATTGCAAGCCTTAGACATTGAACCCTTATTATCTGAGTCAGTGCCTGTTCCCCATTCTAAATTTTATTACTCACATAAATATCTAGTATTTTTCAGAATCCTCCTAACCTGTTTGCCTGTATCTCTGTTAGTTCTTGAGGCATATGTCATGCAAAAAACATATTTCCCAATAAATTAGTTGCCTTCTATGATTCTTCTATGCTGTGATGAAATAGACATAAAATAACAAAACCTTATCAAGCAAGATTAGCAAGATCAGAAGAAATATTGCTTCTAGCACTCGGAAATTTGTAAACTCCTTCTGCAGTGGCAGCAGATGCAGTGCCTACTACATACTAGAGGATAGAAACATCTGGAACGTATTTGGTGGGAAAGCTACACCTTTCCAGTTACCCTATGGAACTTTTCACCAAATCTCTCACTAAGTAGTGAGCAATGCCAAGTGAGGTTGGCTGCAAAGCCCCTGAAGACCAGCAGTGATGCAGTTAGGCCCACCTCTACCTTGAGAATCACTGGCATAAGAATTTTTTTTTTTATTGATCAGTTATTTTATTATTGTTTGCTGGTAATTATCTTGAACTTAGACATCAGTTTCATGCAATGATTTTATTTCGTCAAAATGTAGATACACAAGAGTCCTACTCTTTCTAAATATATGAACAGAGTATGTGCATTTATAAAGTGAACATTTTAAGATATCTCCAAGCTGTGATTGTTGTGTACATTTTGTTCAGCTCATGATAACTTTATGATTGTGATTGTAGTTCATCTGAATGACAGGAAACTTGTAACCTGAGATCAATATTTTGGAAGCACTTAGGCACATATGGAAGGTAGTTGGGGTGTTTTATGCTTTGTGACTTATTTTTCATTCATTTTTACTGAATGAATGGAATTATCACAGCCGAGTCCATTTGCGTATGGCCTTCTTATTGGTTCTTCTACAAGAGTTGGAGGGGTTTAGCTATTATTTAATAACATCATGTTAAAATAATTTTATTATTTTTAAAATCTATATCCATTAAAGTACAGATTGCTGATCATATATCTTTATTACGATGTTAGGAATAATTTAAAGCAGCTAATTTTTCAGATAGTATGCTCTATGGCCTGTTAAAATGGATTCTCAAGTAAAAATGCAGATTATTAGTTGAAAAGCTACTATGTCAGGTCCATGGCTAAATATGCATTAGTAGATGGTACAAAATTTATTAAAAGCAGGGTTTTTTTTGTTTGGCACACTAGGGATAAAAAGAGAAAAAAAAGAGAGAAACTGAAGAGATTTATATCAGCCACTGTTGAACTTGAAGTCCCGTTCATTACACTTAGCTAAATACTGCAATTTCAATCTCTTTCAAAAGGTAATGTTGGTAAGTAGTTGAAGGAATAGTTATAACATCATGTTTTATATTTTGATGCCTTTAAGTAAGTTAGTTCATAAAAGTGCCTGAGAATTACTAAGGAGAATTGTTGTCAAAAAATAATTGTATTCATCAAATAAAATATTTGATGTTACACATTGATGACTTAATTGCTGAAAATTTACATGTGATATATGTACAGGGTTTGCCCTTATGAAATCCCATACAGAGGCTGTATTCATTTATATTTAACACTTCAAAATTATTTTTCTCTTTGGAACTAAGATATTTCAACATTTGTATTTCAGCCATTTAGTTAAAAGTCTGGATAGATGTGCATTCATTCAGTCTTTACTGGGAGCAAAACTGCACCTGGGACAGGATTCCAAGACAGATTATTTAGAAAGGCCAGGGCTTTTCAAGTTACATTTTTAAATGTAATTTCTGAGTTGAACTTTCAGTGATGATTCATTAAAATTTGTAATCAAAATTTAAATTGAAACAAGCGTCAGGCTGGAATTGTTATAAATTAGTTTTGTCAAAGCAGCCTATTTGTTGTCTTTTGAATGGTCACTTCTGATTTTCAGATCAGGCAGTGGGATCTAGTGAGGCAGAGGAAAGAGAGGAGAGAGATTTTGTATATATACTATTTATCACATATATACATTTTTTACAGAGGGTTTTTTAAAATGAAATTTTCATATTTAAAAATTCAGGAGTTTGGAGGGAGTTGTTCCATATAGATGGTTTGATGCATTTGTATTATAAATGTATATAGCTATTTCTTTGTGCCCTGTTGTTCCACTGATAGATTTTAAAGTTCTTGAGAACATTATTCGAAGTCTGTACATGATTAAAGAAGAATATAGGCTGTACATGAGCTATGTTTGATCACAGGTTAGCCTGGAGAAGAGATGACCGAGAGGGGATCTTATCAGTGCACACAATATCTTAAGGACAAATGTCAAGAAGATGAGACCAGACTCCTTTCAATGGTGCCCAGCGACACAACCAGGGACAGAGGAAACAAACTGAAACACAGAAGTTCCATCTGGACATGAGGAGGAACTTCTCCAGTTTGAGTGTGACAGAGCACTGGAACAGTCTGCCTAGAGAGGCTGTGGAGTCTCCTTGCCTGGAGGTACTCAAAACCCAGCTGTATGAGATCCTGCAACTTGCTCTAGGTGAGCCTGCTTTAGCAGAGAGGTTGGGTTACATGATTTCCAGAGGTCCCTTTCAACACAACCATTCTGTGATTCTGTAAATGAACATTTACCATGACTTTGTGTGGCATGAGCATTTCTACAAACAAAATTTAGATTTGCTGGATTTTTCTTTTAGTGTGAAGATTGATAATTGAACTGTTTATATCAGCTACATAACGTCTCTCTAATAGCACACCTACACCTATGAGAAGACTGTCTTGGTACAGGAAAATACATTAAGCATAGTCATTGTGCAAACTGGCATATCACAGAAGATTGCAATAAATATAAGGACACTACCACAAAAAAGCAGGACTGGAGGCTCTCTAGTAATTTGACGTTAAACTAACCATCTTTTGGAACATTAGTTCAAAAAAATTAGCTATTCTAAGACTACACTCTTATAAAACTTAGCAAAGAATTAAACCTCTGAACCAGCTCAGGTTCAAAACTCTTTTTCATGTACCTGTTTCTGTTGGAATTACACAGCTAATATTAAGGACTTCTTATTTTTTAACAAAGTTGAAATAGTTTGTTATTTAAATTCAAAATTCTTTATTTTTCCAGGACAAACTGATTCAACATGTATTACTCCCCTTCAACTCTAATGTTACTAAATTATGGTTACCTTTGGAGAATGACATAAAGAAAAAGTTTCTAAAGAAAACTTCCAAAGATCCCCAAGAATTTTTTTTAAGATTAAAAATTTTAAAGAAAAGAAATGTAAGCAAATGAAAGTCCTATTCAAGGACTGGTTTGATTTCCAAAACATGATGTGTTTGCAAAAAAATGTCCCTAAGCAATTTAAAATGCAGACACCAGCTTCTCATGATTCATGGGTTTGCTGAGTTAACATAATCCCATGAAGGCAGAATCTATGCTGTAGAGACAATGAACACTTTTTAATTAAAAAAATATTCATTCTTAAGTTCTGGAAGTTTATAATATTAAAATAAAAAGGAGATTTTTTTTTTAACTTTTTCTTTTTTAATAGGACTGTGGTATATGTTCACACTCACAAAGTCTCTTTGAAGTAAACAGGGGGACTTGTGTGAACAGTATGATCAGGAGTGTCCCTGTACACCCCAGGTTTACAAAACCCAAACATTTTCAAGTTGAGGGTACATCTCTTTCACTTAGCATACAGTGTACATACAGAATACTTACATCCCCTGAAAACCTATTTCTGTTTCCTGCTGCCAGATTCAGGAATTTGGTGTTTATATCTGTCAAGTACACAGCAGGTGTAACTAAAATCAAAAGAGCTACTCACAAATTGACACAAATGTTTTAGGACAAATGCTAACTGAAAAGGGGGTATCTATTGATATGAGGGGTATGGGACATGAGTTGTAGGCAGTTATCACCACTCCTACTGCTTTGTGCAGTTGTGACTTGGTAGGGGCCAGCAGGGTAGATACGTGCTGGCTGCCCTGGGGTCCTTGCCTCCAAAACAAACTGTGTGACCAGGGGACAGAGAATGGGGCTGCTTCTAAGCTCTGCAGAAGAGGCATATAAAGGAGCTACAGGAGCTACAAGAAAGCAAGATATTAATTGCTTCTTATACGCTTTTATTCTTGTTTTGTGGAATCATGTTTGTTTATTAAATCCCACATGACTGAACAAAGCTGGTAGCTTGATTTTCAATTAGGTGGGATCCGTAGTGGCCTCTAGCCCAGGCTGTGAGTCATTATATTGCACTTGCTGACACTGCTCAGCATTTCTACACTTCACTTTCCACAGAGACAACACTCCTCAAACTGCCAGGCAGGACAAAGCAAGATGGTACCCGAAGGTACCACTCAGTACTGCTGCCCATGGAGCAGGTGGTGCTGGAGCCACTGCTCTAATGATTCTTCCCAGGATGGCCAGAGGAATTCTAGGTAAGCAGATGTAAATCTGCACGTGCCCAGGAAGCCTGTCTAAGGGAAAGACGTTGAGCTTTGCTTTTTACATAAACATAGGACATTTTACACACTTGAAAGATATGAACATGGTGCCAAAAATACATGGTAGTATTTAATGAATAAGGAAGTTTCAAGATAATTAGCAAGTTCTGTATATACCAGTTAGGGAGGCAGTGTCTGTGCTCTGTTATTTACACATTCCTCCGTTACCATGCATTTTAAGGGAAACAGCACATTAAAAACCAAATGCTCTGTTCATTGTATATGGACAACTGTTTTGAAATTTAATTATTTTAAGAAAAAGGTATTTTGAAGGGTTATTCAGTAATCATTGTGGTTCTGTGGGTGTGTTCTGCTCCTTGCCTGCGGTAACTCACTCCCCGGAGCTGTTGGCAGCGCAGGTCAGAGCGGGCCGGGAGGGCGGCTGCGGGCCGGGAGGCTGCGGGCCGGGAGGCTGCGGGCCGGGAGGCTGCGGGCCGGGAGGCTGCGCTGGCTCCGCGCTCGGGATCGCCACCAGTAGGTGGAGCTGCCACGTCAGGTGCTGCGGGCTCGTCACTGCGCCCCTGCATCCCCCTCCCCGGCCCCCCTCCGCAGAATAAGCTGTTTTCTCATATATGTTGGGTACCATAGAGTCACTGAGAACAGGAAGCGGAGGAAGAAGCAGAGAGGATTCTGGAAAGGTCTCTGTGTTTTCCACCGAGAATACAGAAATTATGATCAATTAGTGAGGCTTTGTGGATGGAAATCTGGACTGTTTCAGGAGGAGACATATGTTACATTATTATTGGATGCTGGGCTTTGCAGTGATTTTTCATTCTCTTTCAATCAGGTAAGATGGCAAAACGCTTAATTTTACCCATAATCAATCATGGCAACATTATCTTTTCCACATTTTGGAATTGGATTTTTCCCTCTGGTTTGCTGTTAAGGTAGAGTCAAAGATGGAACGGGGAATTCAAAGCCATTTTGTACTGACTGATTGTGATGATGGTGATTTTTTTTCTTTTTAACCCTGTTAAATCTGATATCTGGTCTCTTAATGTGATGTTGTAACGCAGTAGTCTTCCTCACAAAATCAGATCATTTTATAATCAGGGTATATACAACATTAATTCCAAGCATTTTATAGAAGTGACCTTGTTTCCTAGGAAGAAAAATCTGGTGATATTCAGACTCAGGAAGAGAAGGTCTCATAAGATGCTGAGCGTCTCAGATTCTGATGATTCAGGGATAAAATCTACATTTTATTGTTTACTGCTGTTTTCTATATATATATGTGGTATTTGAAGAAATTCCCTTATTAGCTAAATTTTGTAAAAAATATATAAGGAAATATTTTATTTCTGTGCAATTTTTTTGCATGGTTGTGTGTAGGAAAGAATGGACTCACCAACTGTTAATTAACCAGAAGTCCATACCAAATGTATAGTTCACATTTTGTCTGTAACATTGCTGTCAAGCTTAATATATGCTTCTTAATAGGACTGTTTGAAGATATCAACACAAGAATTATTATATTTCATTTCACTGTCCATTCATCTATTGTCTCATTCATTGTTATCATAATAATTAAAGCTGTCAGTTATTAAAGGTAAAAGGAAAATATCTACTGAAGACCACTTTGATACGTGAATTCTTTTATTCACTAGTGGTTCTACAGACACACATAGACATTAGAGATACATGTGTTATGTTAGTATTGGTTTGGAAATTATTCCAAAAGAAAACAGCAGAAGAAAAAAAGCGAAAAAAAGCCCAAACAGCAGAATAAGGAGCCCACAGTTTACAAATTACCACCCCAATCCATATATATAAAAAAAAAAGTAGGATTGGCTCTCAGGTGATATTCAGAGTAGCAAGCAAGGCCTGTACCTGAAGCAGTGATGTGAAAGAAAGAAGTTTTTAATTTGTATTCTTTATGGTGCTTGGGGTATCCTTGTTTAACTCCAAGACAAATAATCAGTAATAATGATGCTTGTTTTAGAAACATATCATGTTTGTGCTTTCATAATTGACTTGTCAAGAAAACAGTTTCAGAAGGGACTTTTTAACAGTTTAATATTTAATATTTGCTCTCTTGCATATCTCCATTTTGGAATGGAAGGTTGCTAAAGACAGGAATGTGAATTGTTGCAGAAATTTGAAGCTTCATAGCACCTGTTAAACAGATACGTTGTTTATTAGGCCGTGATATTTACAGAAATTATGCTTGTGTCGTCAGTTTACAATTTTTCCCTCAATGAGCACACGTTAGGTCCCTATACTGATTTTCTGAGCTATGCCAATTAAGCTCAGTATTGCAAAATTCTATATTGGCAATACTAGATGTTAGCAAAGAAAAAAAATTCCACATTTTCAATGAAGAACATGAAACAATTCCCCTGTGCCCTCTAAGATTGTCAAAGTGGTAGTTTGTAATTGCTGTTTATTATCAGGTAACCTGGAGTGGGAGGTATCAAGGGAAAGAAGAAAGCATAAAAAGTAGGGTGTGTTTAATCAGTATGCTGGTGACACCTTTTGTGCTTTCACCTCTTTTTCTTCACAGATGGCATTAGATGAGTTAACTTATATCTTATGAAGATTAGGCATGGAGAGAAATTTATTTGCCTGCAAAACAGCAAGGATTTTTGAAGAAAAAAAGGATAGTGGGATGTAAGATGGAACTTTCTGATTGATGATATCCATTTCCTTCTGCTGCTTCCATCTCAGCCCAATATAATTTGTTGTGTGTATGCTATGTATTAATGGCATTACTGGAGCCCCACAGCTTTTGATGAATCAGTGAATAGCAGATACTAAAAGAGATCTATGTAAAAGGCAAGCAAGTTGTGACCTTGTTCTCTAAAGTACAAATCTTGGGCCCTTTTACCTATCTGCTCTTCTTGCCATAAGGTGACAAAGGAAAGGAATTGCTTGAACTCTGCTTCAGTTAAACCTAAGGAGAATAAATGCAAGTTTCTGATATTTGGTACTTTATTTGTATACTTTCTGAATTCTGACAATGATAATTGAAAATAAGCTTCAGAAAGTTACATTTACTCTGTTCTTTATCACCAAATGCTATTTAGAAGTTAGAAATTTAACTTACAAAATTCTAGTTAGCTTATTTTCCACTCAGTATAACTCTTCTGTTTTTTTACCTTACTGCTGTTAATCATTAATATATACTCTTGCCATTTGCAAGATATATTGGTTTTTTCATCCTCACTTGAATAAATAAATAGTTTAAAGCATTGATGCCCACTAGTTCAGGCTGTTTACAGAACACATGTACATGCTCTGAGCTGTGGTGTCAATCAGTCGATCAAATCAACTGCTAACCACCATAAAAACCACCTGTAGGAAAATGGTGTCCTCTTAACTGGAAACCTGATATTATTCATTACATCTACTCCTGATTAAAAGCTGTGAAGCACCTTGCAGTGGTCTAAGTTTGATATTGACCAATAGGATGCCCATAGGACCTTGATACTGGAGCTGGCGTCATACAACCTGTTCATCTGCTGTCATCAAAATTTTCTTTATGAACAGCTGTAATCTCCAGTATATTACTGTGATAGTGTTATTGCCTGACTTTCCTTGCCTTATGATGAGGTAAAGCAGAGGGAATAGGGATAAGAGCAGCTCAGGCAGGGACTGTGATACTTGAAAATATAAATATAGAGCAGGTAGAGCATATGCTCTTGAGTAACCATAATGTGTGTGTACTACCACTGTAATCCTAAACAGGAGTGAGCAAGTAAAATTCTAGGTCACAAAAGTATCCAGTTTCTCATTTTTTCATTATGCAACCCCAAATTATTTCTTCACAGTACAAACAAACAAACCAACACAACAGACCAACTAACAACAGCAAACCACCCCCCTCCCCAAGATCCAAATCTCAAATGGTACCAGATAATCCACCACAAAATGGTGATTTCAAATTGTTACTAAACTTCAATGTGGTTCCCAGTCTTGGTAACATCTTCTTACAAAAAATTGCTGTTCACTTACTCTGTCATTTAAGACAGATCACAGAATATGTTTTACAGTGAAAAATGCAACTAAAAAAATATTATTTAATTAAAGATCTTATGAGGCTTTTTAACATGTAAAAGCTTAAGGAAAAGGTTATTTACGATCAGATGAATTATTTGTCTAGTTAATAAGTCTTTATTGCTACTGGTCTTTTTTGACTGAGTAGTTTTACTTAGGTAAGAATAATCATGGAGCTACCTTGTGCACAGGTCCCTTTTTCAACCTGGAATTGTTTTTCCTGCTACTTCTTTGGGTCAGCCTTCTGGATGTCATATACCCTTATCAAATGGTCACATTTTGAATATGCATGTATTGAGTGTACAGTCCATATGCGTGGGTCTGGCACATGCCAGATATATCAATTGCATACATGCTGTACCTGCTCAGCAAAGCTGCAGTTTCACAGGTGCTGAAATTACTGTGTGCGTACAGCTCGGCTGAAGAGCACATACAGCTGACGCCCTGTCCGTGAGACGCATCAGGCACACCCTCCTATTTCTTTACGAGATTTCCTGAGTGAAAGTCATGAGGCACACTGGTAAATCTGGGCCGATAGCACAGATTCCAGAAAGGAAAATGGCTGGGATGAGCATCAGCACTACTGGTTCTGTGATCCTCTTTACCATACATACTCATTATAACCACTCAACAGGAAGATCTTGGGATAAGTACACACTGCAGGCAATTTCCATTTATAGATTACTTATACTTAAATTAGATGTTGCTTATTTAATTTTAAGGCCCTCCTTTTCAGTGTGAGAGGGGATCAGTGTTTATGGTCTTTTAGCATAATTTATTTTAAGAACAATGTGAAACAAGAAACTTTCTTTATCTGCTTAACCATAAAATATTGTTATGTACGATTATATAGGATTCTAGGAAGTTACAAGTTTGTGTTCAAAATCACTACAGAAATGCAGGTGAAGAAGTAAACAAAGAAAAGAAATGTTCACAGGAAAAATAGTTCCTTTTATGTAGGGCAACATAACACTATGTGGCCTGGCTACTGTATTAATTGAGGGAAAATCTGTCACCATTTCTCATAAATTATGTCCTTTCACTGCCTGGTAGTCCTGGAATAGAAGCAGAAATTTTCTGAGTCCATGTAGCCTGAATTTGGGTCCACATGTCCCAATTTCTTACCTGCCTAGGTTTGCATATCCTGAAAACTCTGTCCTTTCTTAGGCATTATTGTACTATCTTTTAATGTTTGGACACACTGAGGAATTCCAAATTTGTGTTGGTTAAAAATATATTCATAGGAACCTAAATTTCTTGGTTCAGTTTTAAATACGTCCAAATACAAAGTTTTCAGATGTTAAATGAATGTGCTTTCTTAACAAACAGCCCTCATTGTCTTCTCAAAAACCAGTCACAGAGAACAACTGTGTAACTGTATCAAGACTCTGATACAAGAATATTTTTATCTCTTTTTATTAATATTTGAAATATATGTCTTGGAAACCTGAATGTGAATTTGTCTGTGTCCCACCTAAAAATGCAGGATTTTTTTTTCTCAGATGCAATTAACGTGATACCAACTTGATTTCCTTGAGCACAGAAATTTCTCCACAGTTATTACTACCAAGAACATTTACTTTGGAATGTATATGGTCTTGTGCAGTGGCTAAGTAGTAAGGATAAAACTGGTAGACTACAAAATTAGGATATTAAGTCATAGGAATGAAGAACCCCTATACATTTTAGCAAAGTTAACCTAACTCCACAGTGACACTCAGGGATAGACAGATAGAAAATTATTCTTATTTTCAGCAGATATTTGAATGTGTTTTCCATTGAAAAGCAGTCTTTATAGAAAAGTAATGCTCTAAATCTAAGTTGTGTTAACTTTTACGTTACATAGAGGGCAGTTTTAAATGATGAGTGAAGGTATACACCTAACTTACACTCTTGCACCTTATCAAGGAGAAAAATTAATTCTCCTCATCACAAACAGCTTCAAATATTTTTTAAAATTTTCTCTAAGTTTATTCTTACTTAACAGCCCAGTAATCTTCAAGACTTGTTTATGACAGATGAAAGCAAAAGTACTAGGCTTTACAGTTAGAAAGGCAATCAGTAATGTTATTTTTATGTCTGAGTGGTGTAAACGTGATGACAGAAATAAGTAGGCAATTTCAAAAGGGCCCAAGAGTCCAAGGTCAGATTAAACTGAAGGAGGGCAATCCTAATGTTTACTGTCATTTAAATGAAATGTCTAAAGAAAAGCCTGTCACTGATATTTAAAGCCAAAATTCTCGCATGAAGAAATCTGACCTGCGACAGAAGTTCTGACCAAATTCAATATAGATAAAATTCAACCTGTATTATGAAGGAATTTTTTACCTACTGAGTGAAGCTGTAACTGAGCATTAAAGGAGTCTTCCTGAAATGATTTTGCTAACACCAGTTTAAGTTACTTGCCATGTATTCCCTACATATCAATTTGCTTTAGTTAGTCTTATAATAGGTAGAATACTTGAATTCTAGTAGCTGCTACAGCCCTAGCTATCATTCCTTAGCATATATCACTTAAAGTTATAGGCCTGTAATTAGTAAAATATTTTGTTAATATACTGAAATTTCAACATTATGAAAGCTAGCTTTTAGAGAGGTGGTAGAAGTTGTAACTTATAGTCTTTGCACCTTTAGATTTATTACATGCAGGTAGAGACTAGATGTAAGTCATACTTCCATACTCCATTTGGAAAACATTCCAGAATTAAGGCTCGATTATGTTTTATTAGATAGTTCCATGACGCCTGAATAAAAGCCTTGGAGAAATCCATGCACATTTTTCTTATGCTGTGTTAAACCTTGGGTATAAAGCACTCTATTTTCATGTTGACTTTATGTGCATTTTCTTCCTGGTGTAGTAACAATCACATTCAGCCAAGGACTCTGTGTAAGCCTCTCAAACAGAAGTTCCAATTTTTCCTCTTTGGTTTCCTAGACAACTGTCAAATTCCAAACACAGTTCATTAATCCTGTGTTATATGAAGTTTGTTCTTTCATATTGACTACTTTCTGCAGCATAGTAAGACCAGGAAAGTAAGTGTTTCAGCTGCATGGTTCTTAATTATTCAATTAATTTTCCAAGTTCAGTTTGTTTCTTTTTTCTTAAATTCATAAACAATGTTTTTTGTTGCAAGTGCATTTTCATAAGTTTCCCTAGCAAAATTAAGAAAAGAGTACTACTTTACAAACAGAGTTTTCAATTTCTTTTATACAGCAAAATCAATATTGTGATGTATTTAGATATTGCTCACTGATGTTTTATTGTAACATCTTTAATATCTTTCCTGTGGATACTGTTGTATGTACCAGTGTTCCACTTGTCAGCACACTTAAATTTTGAATGCACAAAGTATTAGGAATAAGTTGAATTTGGACAATTAATTTTGTGGATAACTCTCTTTCTCGTTAATCTAGAACTGGGGTAACACTTTTATAATTGCTTAATACCAAATATCCATACAGCTGCCCACAATTTCTGTTCATCGCCTTTGCCTCTAACATGAGATTTCACTTAGGTGGCACCATCACTGGTATATTATCCTATAATGGTCTTTATAAGAAAATCTCATTTTGAATAACCCCATTTCTTTCTTTTCCAGTTTATTGTTACATTGAAAGGGAGCTAAAGAGCATGAGGATATAGTTTGAAACATTCTTTGAAGCAATATCATGTCTCAGAATTTGAAACATAGTTTAACCAGTTTTAGATTAAATGCTCATGCAATATATGCAGAAAACTTAAGGAAAGAGCCCTACATGAAAAAATCTATGTAATTTGTCCATCAGGAATCACCTCTGACTAGGCCTGAGATTTTACCTATGATTCATTCTTGGGAGATGAATTAAGATAAGCTACCCTAAATAAAAATACTTTGGTCAACAAATTATCAGCCAAAATAATTTTCTATCCTCACTTTCAGTTACAGTAAAACTGTGTAATCTGGACCCATCTATGAAAATTTCTGGTATTTGAGTGAGAACCAAAGATAATAGATCAAGAAAAAAACCCTAGGGGTTTGGTTTTTTTTTTTATTTGCTTGGGGGGGTTTTGCATTTTTTTTTGTGTAGGTTTTCTTTGTTGATTTGTTTTTTGGTTTCTTGTTTTTCCTGTTCTTGTTGTTTTTAGTGTATTGCAAATTATACAGGAAAAAATACGTTAAAAACTATATGAGATGAGATATTAGTTGAAATCCTGTAATGAAATCACACTGACATGGCCTAGGTCTACTATAAATTCAGAACAAAGGACACACAGTTCAGGCAACGTGCTTCCTTCAAGTTTTGCTGTAACTATCACTTTTACTACCATGATGAACAGAGGTAGAGACAAGGTTGGGGTTACATGTGAAAAAGGGTTCTCTGCCTTGTGCTTTAATTCAAAATAGAGATTTGTTGAAATTACCTGCTCTTCTAGTGTTACAAATAATTCTCACATTAAAAATGAATTTCTCCACATTTTGCAAACTACCAGATATTTTACAACTGGAGAGAATTTACACTCCCTTTTTTGAAAATAAATGTCATATTAATGTTTAGAATTAGTGATTGTTCTTTTATTAGGAACTCCTAGAATCCCTTTCATATTATTTTGACACTTGTGAGCAAAAGCACTTAAACATTCCGCTGTATCTGACCATGAGATCAAATTTCAGCCACAGTGCTGCTTGAGAGGCAGAACCCAGATGCATCCAATAGTCAAAGGGATGGGGAAGTCCCATCTGTACCCCCAGGGAAAGCTGCATTCAATGTAAAATATGCATTGGTGGATAAGTATCAATGGTGGCAGAGTCAGGATTCCCTGAGGTCAGTACTGGAGACACAGCTTTCAAATGTCTTCAGTGGAGCCTCTCCAGTAGTGACTCACCACAGCAAAATGTGCTGAATCAATGCTTCACTCAAAATGACCAAGGCATTGAAAGAGTTTGCTCTTAGCCATCATTGGGATGAGTTTATGTTACATTATTAAACAATGGAAGCTCTAATTATGTTAACACATTGTATATTTGGGAAAATGCAATTCTAGATTGATAGGAAATAGCACTAGGCAAATTCTAGATTAGGTTTTGAAACATATTCTCTGTACTAGAAGTACTTGAGGATCCTCTGTCTTTAAGAGTAAGAGAAGCAGTGGTCCAAGAGAAAGCTTTCACTTTTTGTTTTCCCACCTTTTGCATTCTCCCTGACCTGATCTGTGTCTACTCAGATTTTCTTTATTTTATCTACAGAGTTTCTACTGTGGCTGTTTATTCTCACTGTATTTGGAAAAAAGTATTATTAAGAGCTGCTTTGGCAAGAGCAGAGACCTAAAAGAGACGGATGTCTTCTTCTTTTCTTCTCTACAAGTAAAAGCAAAATAACAACATAAAAAAGTAAAAAAAAGCCAGAAATATATCTAGATGAGATATCCAAATGAGAATAAATGTCTCAAAGACAGCTCATCTGAATCTAAATGGCTGAAGACTAATATGTGTAAGATGTAAGTAGACTATTTAAATTTAATAAACTAGATATCCAGATTATTAAAGACTGAGGAAGACATGGCCAACCATTAGCTAGCTCTTGTAATGATGCAAGTAATTTATACTGAAGAACCTGAAGATACTGTGTTTTTCTGATATTATATTACTTGGCAGGGAAGAAAAGTTTTGTTGCGCAAAGAAAAGCATTTGTACCAACAATCTCTATGATCGATAACTTGAAGTACTTAAATGTTCATGTAAATATAGGGTCAATTAACTTCCATGCCTGCTTAAAGACAGTAAATCCATTGGGAGTAATGATACACTGTTCAGTTCCCAAAATGACAGGTGAGAACACACTTGTTAGTCTGGGAACTACCGTCTACCGTGTCTTACCCCACGTCTACCAAAGACTGTACTAGTGACACAGTAATTCCAAGAAGACCCATCTTTCCCTTTTAGTGAGAGCATGCAGGCAAAGATGAGGTGGAGTCTTTGAAGTGCACACTTAAAGAATATTCTTAAATGTACTTTTTGTTCTGTATTAGGCTTTGTGAAATAACTAATTTTCAATCCTGTTTTTCTTACTTCTTGGTGCTCTTAGGTTAGAAAAATATTTCTATGTGAATATGTAGACTTACCCTTGTCTACTGCAATTAATTTTCGAGAAGCTTTGGATACAGGAACAAAGAATGAGAGAGTCTTGAAGGAACTGCAGTCTTGAAGAAGCTTCAGGTCCCAAGGAGAAGCCTTCCTTACTAATTCATTTTCTGGTAGAAATGCAGCCTTTTTCTTTTCACATTAGCAAAAGATGCAGAGGTTAAATTCTGAGATTTGGCATTTCTCAGAAAAATAAAGGTAAGACTGTCTTTTCTTCTCAGCCAGAAATCTTCTCACTGCAAAAGATGGCTAGTTGATATTCTGCTACATATCTTCACTAAAATACCCGTGGAAAAATGAAATTAACACCTTTATGAGGTCCATCTATAGAAATTTATAGAAATGTTACATATATTGTAGCTATTTTTCTTTAGAATGTAAGGATCTCTAATGGTAGAAGGTATTTGCAAAATGTTGATTAGAGCACAGTATTCCAATTAGGCTGATGGACTAAGAAAGAGACCCTTCCTCTTCCTCTTAAATTGCGTATGGTTTTCATTTGTCCTTCTTCAGATTTCTCCAATACTTCAAGTATTGACACTGGATCTCTTTTCACACATTCTCAGAGGCAACTCATGGTGTTAAAGGAAATACAAGGCAGGCTACATTTAAAGAATTCCTAGAGGTTTTGGCCAATTTTATCTATAAGATAGGTCAGATAATTTATTTTGGGAGTTCTATAACTTGCAGGTAGGTATCTGAGGAATTCAGGTTTATTCCTTCACATAACCTATCAATTCTTGATTATTAAGAACTAAGATAAGAAATAAGAATGAATTAATTTGAAAGCAAATGTTGGAGAGAGGTCGAAGGAAGGAAGAGGGTGACTGGAATGGCAATGGGCACAGAGAAATAAGTGGGGGAAAGGCTATCCATAGCAATGTCGGGTGAGAGGGAGTAGTGTCCAACAATATTTTCACAAAAAGTAGCTTCTGGATCTTTCAGACAGGTCTGAAATTGCTTCCAGTCTGTAATCTAGTCTTTTTTGAGTGTTTTCCCATCTGCCTAGTCTTTCACCAATCAGACTGAACTTCATGTAATACATTCTACACAGATTTCCAAAGTCTTACAGTGTTTTCTTTTGCTGAGTTTGGGGTTCTTAGGCTTTAGTTAATGTACTTTCACACCTAATTTCAAGTCATTACTGAGAATGTGAAATAAGATTGTATGTAATACCCCTGAAACAACTGAAGCTTTTACTACATTTACTCTTCTTTGGCCAGGTTTCAGCCAATGTGAACTACCAGTTCACATTCAGCCACTTATTTTAAATCACCCCATTCTAAATCATTTTAAAGCAAGTTTTTATTAAGGAATACTATTTCTGTGACATACCCTTATTAGTTGATTTCATATTCTCTTAACAAGTATTTTTTTTTTCTGGGATTTATTAATTTTATTAATAAACACCTGGTTGTGATTTCATTATTTTTATTTTGAATAGTTATGTAACATTAATGCCTATGGGCTATTGAGGCTGACTGTACAAATACAGACAAAAATACAAAACACAAATACAGTCATTGCTACAGATAAATTATAATCTAAAAAAATGACACAATAGATCAATAGTAAATGTTGAACTTAATTGAAAAAAGGAAAATAAATCCTGTGAATTAGTCAGGAAGGAGCTATAAAAACAAATTGTCAAAGTTTAAATTACTAGATACAGTTTAAAGAGGCAGGTTCTGACCAGGTGCTAAGTTCTGAAGGCTGTTTTCACCTTTAAGGAAATCACTCCTTTCCTTGAAATACCTATTTTTATGAAACCAACTTTTATGTATTCCTTGCCTTAGGACCCACAGCTAATTTTAACTGAATGTCTCTTTAGATATCTCAAAGAAATCTGCATTGCATTGCATTTACCACTGTGAACTACAGCAGTGACATTTTGAGTCTCTTTTGATCTTTTTGTAATTCCATTTTTTACTAGAATATTTTAAAACAGTAAAAAGTAGGGTAATTACGCCAAGATAAATGGTAAATGATGGTAAATGTCAACTATGAAAAGATAATGATCTGTTACTTAAAAAAAATATTCAGACCACATTTTTCTTCATGAAATTATTGTCTGTGTACAAAAGCCATGAGAAATGTCAATAAAAATATTTAGTTTTAGTTCTTCTTCACAAGAAACTAATATTTACCTATCCTTTTCTTTCTAGAACAAATTGAAGGCAGCATTTCCTGATTTGGAATTTGATCAGAGCACATAACTTAAATGTAATTTACATTCACTTCCAGAAAACCAATACCTGAATTTTGCAAAGCAACTTCCCAAACACTAAGAGAGGGAGCTAAGATTACTCATTTTTTCAGACTGTCCTAGCCTATGCTCTCTTGTATCTCTTTCCTCCTTGGGACAGTAAGAGCTTGAGTTGAGGTATTTTTCTGATGTCAGCACACAAGAGCTACACTTTTTATTTCTGAACTGCAGAAGGTAATCTCTGATGCTGAGGTGGTGCCACCAGCCCTGCTGTTTCTGTCTGTCCTGCTGTGGAATACCCACCCTTTTGATTTGGACAAATAGCTTTACTTCCATTGAGACAGCTGTTCTTATTAACACTAGTGATTTAGAGGGAAGTTTTTAATCCAGGCTTTAGCATCTGAAAGGTTGTTGCAGGGCTTGGCACAGGGGAAGATACTAGTTCCAAATTACAGCTTCTCAAATAAAAGATTAGCATAAGAAAGTTAGGAGAGCTGGTCATTTTAAAGATTCCATTTGCTATCCTTGCACTTACTACAACCCTAATCAACTGTTACAGTTTTAATGGAATGAAAATCTCAGTAGTCAGCTTTTTCAAGGTTTTAGCAGGCAGTACTTTAAAGGGAAAAAAAACCCAGCAAGGTTTGCTATTTCTCCACCTTGAGAATTTTGAAAGGGGTGTGTGCAGTTTCATGCAAAATGCAGATAACCTGTTAGATAAACTGAAGATTTAAATAAACAATCATGGTATCTACCTGGTACTTACACTGGTACTTTCACTTTTATCATTTGCTCTATGTAAGATATCATAAACATAGATACCTTTAGGCCACTTCTGGCTTTTTCAGAGATACAGAAAAACTAATTTGACATTGTCAGCAAAGATATTTTACTTACTTTCTGACTCATCTTCTGTAAATGATTATTATATAAAAAATAAAATTTAACAAGTTATCTGTGGACATAATATAACAAGTTGAAATATATATAAAATTATTTATTGCTCAGTCTTATTGTTTAAAGGTAGGGACTGAAGGAAAAGTGGAGAAGAACTTACAGAATGCAATGCTCAATTACAGCTAAATGGCAAAAGCATGTCTTTAATAAATGGGAACTTCATTTTTCTAATGAAATGTATTACATTTTAGAGCATTACATATATGATAGATAGACCAGAACTGTATTTCAAATACTTGAAACTCTGTTTGCTGAGCAGCAGAAGGTACTGAGGGGCCTGGACCACATGTAATTTTGAGGCTCTTTCTTTAATGACTGTTTTTTAATGACAGTTTTTTTTAATTATTAGATATACAGAATGTCGGAATTCTGCCTAATATCATTCATATCCTGGCAGTTTAGTTACCAGATAACAAGTGATTTTAAAACCAATGAAGGAAGGAGAGGGAAGCTATCACTAAAAAATGAACAGTTCATGATTCAAGGATTGCTAAGAGCTTGTTCAGGGCTCAGTACAGGCAACAGCACAACTTTTGTTTCATTTTTCTTTTAAATTAATGCATGTATAGCAACAGTAATCAGATACATATTTCTGTGTTGTTCTGCTAAGCTTTGTAATCTAAATGAAAATACTTGGGGCATATTTAGTATAGGGAAAACCTTCTTGTGTAATAGCAGCAGCAAAGAAAAGATATAATTGCACTAGACAGTAGTGGAGGCAGGTCTCAAGTAATGTTTCCAACTCGTCAGGAAAACTTTTTTAGGGCATGTTTTTTTCCCTGAGAAATACAGTGAATCCCTAAGTCTGCCAATACTTGCCCCAGTCAGTCATTGGCTCCTTTGTGGATTTCTAGCAATACAAATACATATCCTTTAAGTGAGGACAATGCATTTTGTTACAGCATTCACAGCTGTACCTGTTAGTGGATGAAAAGCAGCCTAAACAAATGCATTGAATTATAAAGCCAAGAAAGACACACTGATGACTTTATTTGGATGCATCTTTTGAGGCTAGTTTCATAGAAAAGCCACCTAGGGTGACAAGTTGAATCACAGACCTGTAAAATGGGGAATAAATGAATTAATTATTCAGAAAGACCAAAGAGAAACCTCAGACATCTTCTTAGTTCATTAATCCTGCATGAGCAAAAGTAGTAATCAAAGGACTGTATCCAGAAAATGAGTGTGCTTTTAATTCTAAAAAGAAGGGACAAGTTTGAGTTTAGGATCCTTATTATTGGGAGTTACATTAATTTAAAAAAGGGATTAGCAAAGGCATCCATCTTGTACAAAGAAAAAATTAGTAGCAGAAATTTCATCATAAAGGCCTGTGATAAACCTGCTGGCTGGCTTTACAAGTTATTTTTCCTTTTATACTGCATCTGTATCTCCAGCCACTCCAAGGTCTCTGTCATTCTGCACATTACATTAACTCATAGTTCTCTAGGATATTCCTTGAGAGAAATTTTCTTCTTTGTGTCTACAGTACAGTGTATTTTAATTCCAAACTTATGGTGAGGTGTCTTGGTTCTGGTCTTGTATTACTTATCTGCTAGGTGCTATAATCTACTGACTAAATTATTTCAGTGACCTCAGAGCTGATCCTACACACTGATGCTCTGCTGTGAACCGACTCCAAAGATTAGGACTGGAGGTTGCACAGGAACATGAGGCCTTACCGTATCATTGGATGGGTAATTCAGATTTAGGAGTATGCTGTTTCATTTCTTTCCTCTAGTTTCTCACTCCAGGTTTTTCAAGCACTTTTTAACACTTCTGCCTTCTCATATCTTATTTCATAAGATAATTACTGTAGCACTTTGTGTGTGTGGATTTCTACAAACTGCTTCAGACAGGCAAGAAGCTTTAGGAGAAGGACTATTGAATTCTGCAAATGAGCAGAATATTATATCTCAAATTTAGATGTGGCATCTCCAGGATACAGATGTTGCACATTCATGAAGTCATGTAGCAAAGGTTACATGGCTTCATGTAACAGAAAACATAATTAAAGCTCATTAGTTAAGCATTGAAACTCACTCTAAAAATTGGTTCTCCTAATTAAAATTTTTACAACAGTATGCCATAAACTTTTGCAAAATAGACACCAAGTAAGGCTTTAATTTCTTCCCTGGTGGCAGCCTTCATTTTGCCATTCTCTCCCTCCAGCTATTCAAACCTCTCAACTGTGCTGTACAGTACATCACTTTAAATAACTGATCGTGCTGCAGAAGGATTTGGAAGAGAGAAAAATAACACTGCTTTCAGCTGATGCACTGCAGGACTTCATAAAGAGACCTGCTGTACAGTATAGTTCAATGCAGAGAGAAGGAAAAAGCAGCATCATCCACCACTGGTACTACAGACATTCACAGGGAACCAGAGTCTTAGGTTTTGGACTAGTTTCAGTCTGAAATAATACTATGACACTCACCTTGCAAAGAATCAGAAGCAGCATCTTTTCCCACATAGCCTTGATTGTACATGCTGTTTACTTTTACTTAAAAGGCCTGTGGTTTTGATTCACAGCTAACAGTCAATAAACACAACATAAGCTGCTCTGGTATCTAATATTATCCTTCACCACAGTTAAGTGTCAGTAAGAAAGAATTATGTTTGTTCCTCCCATAATTCAGTTGCTGTCATTTAAACAGCACCAGTCGTGAAAAATCTTTTAGTCTAATTAAAGTATTGACATTTGTAAAGTTGTATTACTGATGCTTGAAAAAATATGGAAAGATAAAATCTACTAAGTTGTAGAATGTAGGTTTATAATTTTCAACAGTACCTCTCAGAATATGCATTTATACTTGCTGTTAAAAAAAAAAAAAATAGCTGTACTGTTAAAACACTTTTATCAGCAATTTGCTCTAACTGGGAGTGTCCAAGGACACAGGCAAAGCAGTATCTGTGGGCAGAAATAGTGTCTTTTTCTGGATCAGCAGGAAAAAGCTGAAAAATAATTTATAAAATATCTAAATAAATTCTGAACAGTTGCTTTTAACTGCCATTCAGCCTTGAAATATGCTTCTTCTATTTCTATTTAAGCCTGGAAAGAGTTTCTGACCAAATGTTGGGTTTTTTCCTATTGGTACAATCTAGCTTGCCTAAATTATTTAATTTTCTTTTATAGGTCATTCTCATGCAAGAAGCTAAAAGTAATTAAATTTGCAGGATGAAAACATGGCACAGGCACTGCTGGTACCACCTGGACCTGAAAGCTTCCGCTATTTTACTAGAGATTCCCTCGCAGCTATTGAAAAGCGCTCTGCAGAAGAGAAAGCTAAAAAGCCCAAGCAAGAACATACAGATGATGATGATGAAAATGGTCCAAAACCAAACAGTGACTTGGAGGCAGGAAAGACACTGCCATTTATTTATGGTGACATACCTCCAGGAATGGTATCTGAACCTTTGGAAGACCTGGACCCATATTACATCAATAAAAAAGTGAGTAAATTATGTACAAAATAGAATATAACTTTATACAGTAGAGAAGTTTAATCACAAAATGTGATGGTTAGAACTACCAGTCTGCTAAATATCCAGAATCATCCTTTTGTTTAACAGAACTGATTTATGCTCTTCCATATTGTGACTGCATCAATTCTGTTAAGTTACTTCTGTTAACTTCATTATAAGGAAGATGTGTTTTCCTTGATCTTGCCTGAACTTGAGCACAGAATGAATTTTCTTGATTTCAATGTAATAATAAGACTGGATATGACAAAAGAGATTCTCCAAGCATGGTTTTGCAATGGAAATAGTTGTAGATAACAAGGTAGCGTCCACTCAAGTTAGTGAAATAGAGGACTGGAACCATATTCTTTGTTTCTGTGTAGCTATATAACATATGCAAACATACATATGAAATACATGTATTTCTATATGTGTAGCATATAGAGACTCTGTAAATGTTGGCTTATATGAAACTACCACAATGCAAACTATTGCTTGAGGTGCTTGGGTTTGCTATGATAGATCTCTACTGCAGAGCTGTCAATTAGAAGTCTCTGGCAGACCATGGAAAAGCTTATTTTTGAGGGAAGAATAGAAAAAAGACATTTTTGGTGTTCTGAAGAGTTTTCATAGAGAAAGACCAGAGCAAAGACTTATGAAATAAAAGCAATGTATCTAAGTTACATGTGTGAGGCTTTAACACAATGGGACCATTAGCAGCAAAGTTGCACTCCCTGAAGAATGCAAACTCCTAAAAGAGGTGCATTTTCCCTTCCAATTTTCACAGTCATACACAGTCCTCCTTTTCACATGATCCCCAAGTCAGGGACTTGGAGATAGAAAAGGTAGTTCAAACAGATCCATTCAAGTAAAAAGTTTAACTTTTCAAAAGTCAGGATCTGCAGCAGAGTGTATGGGTTTTGGTCTTGTAGCAATGATGCGTGCAATTGGAAGCAGACTGGTGTTATTTGAGTTAAGAGAAAGACAAGGAAAAAAGTACATTTCCATAGCTGGGATTAGCTGTAGACTGTTTTAAAATCCTCCAGGGTCTGAAATAGTCCAACCTGGGAACAGGTAAAAGTACCTTAGGTCCTGCACTGATTAGTGAAAGTACAGGTGACAGTAAAAGCCAGTTTTCCTCTATACTCTTGTTTATTTCTGTGTGCTTCTTTAGCAGCATCAAGATGTTCTTTCAGTTTCTGATAGAACTCAAAGTGTTGTGGGTAAGGAGAGTGAAGGGAGATGAAGAGGTGGATAACAGCCCTAAATTTAGAAATGCAGAAAGTGTTTTATGGAGAAGTACTTGGGACTATATTTTCCCATTTCTCTGAAACAGAAAGAACTGGATACAGTTGCTCTATTGACAGCTTGAAGCATTCCAGGCTGCCATCAAGATAAGAAACTTGATGTTGAGCCACTATAAAATAATTAAGACATAAAATACTTTGAACTCCAAAGAAACTTTGTTTGCTAGAAAAACATCATGCAAATAATACTCTTACTTTTGTGGCTAAATTTGTGGTTGCCTTTGGTTTCTAAAACAGGTTTAAAAATTATGGCCTCAGTAATGGGAACGGAAAATAAAGCAGAATCTGTATGTAATTGCATAACCTAACAGCTGCCAAAGTTAAATAAACAATGCTGTAGATAATACAATTATGTACGTTATTAGGAAATGTAAAGAAATCAAAGTTCTGAGAAGTAGTATTGCCAAGGGTTATTTAAATTTATATGGTTTGGGTTATAACAACAGTTCCATGCAAATTCTTACTTACAATATAATAGTCAGTACTAAGCCCTTTTCTCAACTAGCTGCAAAACTTCAGGAATTAAGTTGCATAAATAAGTTCAGGGATAAAGTCTGAACAAGTGAAGTTTCAGAAAACCTGAGAAGTTCTGAAGTATAGTTTCGAACCTCCATTGATCAGAGAAAGTAGTCAGATTTTTTGGAACAAAAATGTAAAAGCTCACACTAATGATGGATTTCTTAGTATAGGAGAACAATTAGTAAACTGTAGGATCATTAGTCACAGGTGACATGTGTTCATATTACCTAGCAATATGATTATGCTCAATAGAAAACAAATGGACATCTTAAATCATGGATTAGGATTAGTCATCCCTCCTCTGGTGTATAGTAGAAACTACCCTTAATTATTGACTTGTCAGTGCAGAGGAAATCATATGTGAATTTATTCTGTCTTCAGGCTCAGCTGCAGCAGTGACCTTGGGACAGGCAACATCTTTCTAGCATTTCCAGCTGGGTGAAGGACTGTAGGGCAGGGAGAAATGCCAAGGAGTGTGTGTCCATTCTCTGCCACCCTCAGTGTTAGCTTGATGTTATTCTGTGAACAGGCACCAGCAACACTCCTTTACCTATTTTCTTTCCCACTGTGGAGAGGTTTGCTTTCCTTGCCTGAGACGACTGTCCAAATAGGCAGTAAAGGCCACAGAGAGGGCAGAAATTTTCTGATCACAGCCAAGTTTTTACAGAGAATGGAAATCAACATGGAGAACAGTGATACTACATAGCTCTGCTGAGAGTGTAACAAAGACTCTATTATGTTAACACAAAGCAGAGCCATTAGCATCGACAAAGAGCAAAAGGAATGAAGAACAGTTATGTCCTGAAGAAATTTCAAGCAGCACCAAAGATGCAAGTAAACCTCATTCACAGACAAATACACTTAGGCAACGACTGCCCACAGAAACAGAATAAACTGAACACAAACCATAGGTTTATCAGACCAAATTTTAAAAGATAATCACTAGCCAAATTTTCTGCTCACATATAGGGAAAGTAAGAGCACATTGTTAACAAGAAAACCAGTAATTTTTTTAAAAAAAATTGTTGTGATAGGATGCCAAATGCTGGTGTATGTTCGTCTCACGTTGCTCAGAACTATGTTAGCTGGCAATATATTAATCATTTTAATTTTTTCACAGATATATGTTTTAGAAGATGCTTATAATTGATATTGGTAGTATTTAAAATAGAAAATGAAAGCAAAATTATTTTTAAATTGTGGTTGATTTTGTAATGACAATTTCTCCTTGTCACTATACATATGTGTGTATATAATACTGTCAAGTATTTGTTCCAAATACAAACTGGCATTTAGAATTGTCCTTTCCCTATTTAAGTTGTGTTTGCTTGGTTTTGCTCAAAAAGTGGAATGTGTTTGATAAATTTGAAGCTCTCACTTCAATCAAAGACTTCATAAGAGATAAAATTGAAATATTTTAGTGGCAACATTCTGCATTTTGTTTTTATTGATAAACTGCCTTTGTTTTTTGTAATTTCCACTGGTTTTAATTACATCATAATTCAGTCCACATGGTGGCCAATTTTGCATATTGGAGAATTGGCTGTGGAAGGCTTACTCCATTGTATTCATAGAAATCAGTTATTTTTCTACCACAGGTAGATAGTAGAATGGAACTTGTACAGCTCAGGTGGAGAACAGAAATTTTTAGTAGGAGGTGAAGATATGTATGTAGTCAACACCGTATTTTAATTTTGTATTTCTTTTTTGCAGACTTTCATAGTATTGAATAAGGGAAAAGCAATTTTCCGATTCAGTGCCACATCTGCCTTGTATATTTTAACTCCTTTTAATCCCATCAGAAAAATTGCCATCAAGATCTTGGTACATTCATATCCTTTTTTCCTAATGTTGATTTAACTGTTGCTATTTAAAAATACTTAATGACTGATATAATACTTTCCATGTGGATATACAAATTGTGTCCATGGGAGTGAACTATGCTAAATAAATATATGTTGCTCACACTTAAAAAAAGGAGCAATATCACATGTGAGTTGCAGTATGATCTTCATCCCTGCTGAGAGAATTTGCTACTGAACCACCTAAATCTGTCAGCGTTTAAATATCAGGCTTTATATCTAAAAGGAGACCTGATCCCATACTAAGCCCTGCAGCTAAGGCCACATTAGTAACAAACCATTGCACTTGAACATATCTAAGGTCACACTTTAACCAAGACCAGTAGTACTATTCATGAACTAGACTCACTTAGCAAGGACAAAAGAGCATGGGTAAAGAGCAGCTTTTTTGGCATTGTGTTTTCAGCATTGGGATAGGTGTCCTATAAAAGATTTGGGATAAAGGAGAGTATTTTCAAATATATTCCAATCATGTTCAAAGAAAAACTCGGGCCTAAACCGCCAACCTCTGTCTAAAGATCTTTTAGAATGATCTACCTGTATTAAATGAGTAGTTACATTTGGGCAGTCATTTAGATTTACAGAGTTAAAAATATATTTAAACTTCATTTAAAACCTAAACCTGCTATAATTACAAAAGTATTGCATTTTTTTACAGAAGTGCACCATAATAGGCCAGAGGGCATGCCATTTAAGATACATAAAATTATGTGCAAAGCTTTCTTTTTAGGCTTTAATTAGAGTGTCATGTTATTTGTACACATTTGTAAACACTTAATATTTTTAAGTTATTTCAGCGTTATAAAGCTGTCCTAATTTTTTGACTTATGTGCCTTAACTATAACCTACCTTATTCAGCATGCTCATCATGTGCACTATTTTGACCAACTGCGTATTTATGACCATGAGTAACCCTCCAGACTGGACAAAGAATGTAGAGTAAGTTAAACATTTTTACTTTATTTTTATGTCTTTGTTTTTTTATGACACCAAACAAGAAGCATTCATAAAAATGTAAATGCCAGAATGGGCTTGTCCAGAGTCAGGAAGAATCAGATTCGATGAGATCATCAATATCTCTTCTGTTTCCTCCTGAAAAACATAAATGATTTAAGAGTAACACCATGTTTGTTAAAATTATGCCTGAGGAATATCTGAACTTCTGCTGTGTAGTACAAACATGAGCTCTTGTCCTTGGATATTCTGAGCTGTAAATTAGACAAGGAGCTACAGATGTGCATGTAAAATTGTGCATGTAAAATTGTTGCCATCCCTTGCTTGAGTCCCCATGGTCTCATCACAGTGGGACTTTTATTGTGCCTTACTGACTTGAACTCATAAGTGCCTGCCACAACAGGGACATACAACCCACAAACCACAAGAAACTCAAACTGCCAAGGAAAGGGCCATACCTATGAAAGAGTAACAAAGAGCTGACCTAAATAAGGAATATTTATCTTTTTTGTTCATGATTTTAAATGCATGTTTATTCTTTAACGAAATACAGATACATGTGTTCCTCTGAAATACTGTAGAATCATAGAATGGTTTGGGTTGGAAGGGATCTTAGAGATCATCCAGTTCCAACCCCCTGGCAGGCAGGGACACCTTCCACTAGGTCATGTTCCTCAAAGCCCTTTATGTTTTTATTTGAAATAATACTACTCAAGAAAAACCTGCTCCTAATCACTTGTTGCTTCTTTCATTTCCTCCTTTTCGCAAAGAGCCATTACTGGTTTTTATTTATTTATTTCTCTGCATTAATGAATCTTACACTGAATTCTGTTTAGAAACAACTGCCATTAAAACATTCCCAGTTAACAGTGACGATGGCTTGTTAGAGTTGCAGAGATCTGAAAGGAGAGCAGTAGGGTCTGTAGGCAGAGTTCCTTTATTCTGGAGGTCCACAGAGATCCATGTGGGTCTCAGGAAGTGCCTGCATTATGCTGGTTATAACTGACTATTCTATGTTGCTAAATGAATAGCTGTTCCCACACCAGGTAAACTGGTAATCATGCTCCCCGTCTTTGAGAATAACAGTCTGGGCATGTTTTCTTATATTTGATGATTATTTATGAAATAAACATGTAATACAGGCATTAGTATACTTATTATCCAGAACTGATTTTTACAAAACTCTCTGATTTAGACATAAAAAAAAATTCTTCATGTTTTCTAAGATTTAGACATCTACCTGATTTTTGAATGCAAGCAAAGAGGCAACCCTGTGAGTGCCAAAGAATGTACATATAAATATCGAAGTCTGAAATGTATCCATAAATACTAGAGTCAGAAACTATTTGTAAGCACAAGAACTGAGATTAAATCAACCTTTGAGAAAATGAGTAGCATATATATCAGGTTCAAATTTCAACAAAGACTGAACAGCAACTACAATATTTAGGGCAAGTGAAGTTAATAATTTACTCCTTTCACTCCTAAATACTTTTTCTTCTCTTTTAAGTCATTTTTGCTAAAGAATGGCACTGTCTGTAAGTATGCAAAAATCCATTATTCCTGCTTTGGTGATTTTCAGGTACACTTTCACTGGAATTTATACCTTTGAATCACTTATCAAAATTCTTGCAAGGGGCTTCTGCTTAGAAGGTTTTACTTTTCTGCGGGACCCATGGAACTGGCTTGACTTCAGTGTCATTTTAATGGCGTAAGTGGTTCAAGAACTTTTTAAGCTTTTAGGGCATGAAATTAGTGGTAAATATTATTACAATAAATGTATTTATTTAAACATATTTAATTTTTTCAACCTTTGAAGTTTAGACACTGTATCATATATTTTAGTATTCATAAATCAAAGTAAAATACGGCAGAAGCCGAAATGGAGTGTCAGCCACTAGTGTAATTACTGCTGAGGGACACTAATTTCATGTCCTACATTTTTCTGCTCACCAGAAATGAAGCCATCCCTTTGACTTCATGTTACTGTCCCATTACAAGCTAATTAGTTTAACTAGATGTTCAAATACAAATCAGTGAGTTTCACTTCAATGACATTGAAGCAAAATTGATGAAAACAATTATTAAAGTGAAATGTACTGAAGAGACAGGTAAATTTTGAAGTATGATTGCTAGTATTGCCACAGAGGTTTTGAAGACCCACATAATTAGTATAAGCTCTGCCTCAATTCTGAATAACTGTGATTTAATCCTACAGGTATGTAACAGAATTTGTAAACCTAGGCAATGTTTCAGCTCTTCGAACTTTCAGAGTATTGAGAGCTTTGAAAACTATTTCTGTAATTCCAGGTAAGAAGTAGTTGGTGTAAGGTGTTAGGCCCCTCGTATCTCCAACTGTTATTTGTGTGCTGTCATTGTGTTTGTGTGTGAACTCCCCTATTACAGATATGTGACAGAGTTTGTGGACCTGGGCAATGTCTCAGCGTTGAGAACATTCAGAGTTCTCCGAGCTTTGAAAACAATATCAGTCATTCCAGGTGAGAGCGAGGTTAAACACCGAGGCTGACTTTCCTTCCATTGAATTCACTTCCTTTGAGCATAAGTCTTGCTGTTTGCTGCTCGTGTTGCCAAAAAAAAAAAAAAGGAAAATAAAAAGACATGGATCATTAACCTAGTTTATGATTCTTGGCCTTTTCAGCATTATCTTCTTTTATTTTGCAAAATCAGCCTTTGAGTTTAACAGAGTCTTGCATGAAACATAAGACGTGAGGCCTATGGGTTATTTTGCTTTGTTTTTCTGCATTTTATTGTGACAAATTGCCTCTACATTACAAAAGCTTAGTGCTATGGCTTTCTTGGTTTTGAAATTTTTCCTTTTTTTTAACCACTTAAAACTGACATTAGTCTTAAAAATAAGCAAGTAACAACAAAAGAAGATATCAAAGAGAAAATAAATGATGCATGGGAAATTTATCAAATGCAAACGATGTTTTTCATTCAAAATTACTAGCAATTCTATCTCATGCTGCTTTGCACTGTTGTGAAGTCATGTTTAGAATTAACTGGAAACTGAATTATTGGCAGAATATTTCATGCAGAGAAAAATTAGGAAATGCAATCAAATCTGCACAAGGAAAGCATGATTGATAAAGTTTCCTGCTTGAGAATATTATATATTTGATTTATTGGAATATATGTACATTGCATATTCATAAAAAGGAATCTTTTTCTTTCATTCATCTTCACAAGCTCTGAGGCTGCTCATGAAGCTTTACCTTTTGAGAAATAAAAAATAATTTCTTTTTAAAGTGTCTGCATGGCCTCTTAATTATATGGGAAGGGCAAAGATACTCTTTGATAATTCTATGGATCTTTTCTCTTTGCAGGCCTGAAGACTATTGTAGGAGCCCTGATTCAGTCTGTGAAGAAGCTCTCAGATGTGATGATCCTGACTGTGTTTTGTCTGAGTGTATTTGCACTGATAGGGCTGCAGCTGTTCATGGGCAATCTGAGGAATAAATGCCTGCAGTGGCCTCCAGACAATTCTACTTTTGAAATAAACATTATTTCCTACTTTAACAGCACAATGAATGAAAACGGTACTTTTGTTAACATGACAGTGAGCACGTTTAACTGGAAGGATTACATTGAGGATGAAAGTAAGAATGTCTGATATAACTATTTTAATATATTTGTGGCTAAAATATGTAATTATTTGTGACCAAATAAAGAACATTGAGCGGTTTATATTTCTGCTTTATGTAGAACTGCTTACAATCACTGATTTACAGAGATCAAATGCATACAATAAAAAATACAACCAGAAAGGTTCCTAAACAAGCTACAAAGTGATCAGTAGCTAGCTACTATGATTTAACAAAATTTGTTTTTATTTTACTTTGCATCACTTTCAGATTTATTTGATCTATTCATATATATTTCTAATGCTTTCTACACAGCTCATTTTTACATTTTGGAAGGACAAAGAGATGCCCTACTTTGTGGTAATAGCTCTGATGCAGGGTAAGACCCTTTCAAAAATTCTCTGTTATCCTCTGTAGAAAAAGAAGTATTAAGTATTATGAGATCTAGTTGCAACTCCTTATTTAGCAGGGTTACAGAATTTATGGAGTTTTGCAGCTAAGTGAGAATTTCTTACTGGAGTCAAAATGTTTTACACTCTGGCTAAACAAAATACTAATTAACAGCCTTTTTCCTGCTTGATTGGAAAACGAAGTTGGTTTCATTGATAAGATCTGAATTTTTTTCAAGTCTCCTTTGGTGTTTTACTGATTGAAGAAAGTAGGAGGAAACAAAAGTTAAAAGTGAGAAAGAGAACATGGAAAATATTAAGAAAGCACAGCAGCGACTTCATAGTTCAAGACTGAATCTGTTTTTTCAAGCCTAACTCTTTCACTTCTGGCAAATTCTGCCATTTACATGTGTCGGATTA
Organism: Promerops cafer; assembly: GCA_013398275.1. NCBI lineage: Eukaryota > Metazoa > Chordata > Aves > Passeriformes > Nectariniidae > Promerops > Promerops cafer. Next base: position 801,315 of record VZSE01013216.1, on the reverse strand, counting down.
TGAGCCTAGAATTGTTAGTTGAACTGGGATGCCTGACTGGCAGCACTGAAGAGGTTTACTAAAAATATATATATACCAGCATTAGGTGGGAAATACCTAATACTACAATTGGATTTAGCTAATAATGTTGTTTAATCTGTCTGTAACCTTAACAACACATTACCAACTATTTCTGCCAGGAAATAATCCATTTGGAATAAAGATTCTATTTGCAAAATGTAATTGAGGAGAATTTTAAGATTTAGGTTATTTCAACCTAAAGTGAGTGGATGAAAAGGGTCTCTTTCATTTACTATGTTATTAGTTAAATTCTTGGGAATTTTTTCTGAATTAATTTAATTGTAATTTATGGATTTTCTGTTGAAAAATAATGCATCTCCTTCCAAAAGATAATACATATTTTCTAGAAGAGGATTAAAGTTATGACTAAGTCCTCCTGTTTGATTTTCACATAGGCAATGCCCAGAAGGATATATATGTGTGAAAGCTGGCAGAAACCCCAACTATGGCTACACAAGTTTTGACACCTTCAGCTGGGCTTTCTTGTCACTGTTTCGTCTAATGACTCAGGACTTCTGGGAAAACCTCTATCAGCTGGTAAGAAATTATTAGGACATAATTAGTAAATTGTTGGTGACATCCAAAATTACTTAAATAGGCTTATTTTTGCATGAGCTGAAAAGATAAGTTGTGGAGTAATATATAGATATGCTTTCTCCTCCCTAGACACTGCGTGCTGCTGGGAAGACATACATGATATTTTTTGTTCTGGTGATTTTTCTGGGCTCTTTCTATCTGATAAACCTGATCCTGGCTGTGGTTGCCATGGCCTATGAAGAACAGAACCAAGCAACAATGGAAGAAGCAGAGCAGAAAGAGGCAGAATTTCAACAGATGCTGGAACAACTAAAGAAGCAACAAGAAGAAGCTCAGGTAATGATGAAAATTCTGCTTTCTGAACAACTTTGTTCTTAAGGCAAGGAAAAAAATCTTTTATGATTAAGAACACAAACAAATTGTGCAATGAATGACAGAAAATAAAAAGTCTTGTTTACCATGCAAGTTATAAAAGTGGAAATAGCCAATGAGAACCAGGAACTGACCAAATAGTAAAAAAGCAAGCTAATGGTACAGAAAAGAATGTTACTTCATTCACCAAAAGACCGAAAAAGTAAAATGTTTGTCATAAGAGTGCTCTAGAAACCTGACTTTAAGTAGTCATAAATAATGGTGATTTTATGTCACAGATCTTATAAATAGCATGAACAAAGTCTAGTGATACTTCTGGTTCACATCTGAGTTAGAATTGCCAAGCTTGATGTACTTAATAATTCTCCACAAATATTCATCAAATACAGAGAAGGACTGTAATCAGTGTTCTTCTAGGTTTCTATCCAGCAAGATAATTAAAAATATCCCTAATTGACATTGTAGTAAATCAGAAGTTTATGTGTTCTTAGAACAGACAAGCAGTATTCAAAACCAGATGAGCAATATTCATAACAAAGATATTCCTTCAGAATTATTTTAAAGTAATTTTTGTTTCCTTTGAAAAGAGAAGAAAATTATATAAAGTTTCATGAGAAAAAGACATTTTTAATAGATACTTTTGTGAAAGGTTTTCTTATCTGAAAGTAAAATATATGTAGGAGTTCAGGTCTGTGAGTCAGCCATCTGTCTAATTTCTGGACTGATTTTCCACTGGTTTTTAAACAGCATTTAGTCATTTTCAACAGGATAGTGTTTATAAAATGCTAGCAAATTTGAAACTGCTATGAAACTCTATTTTTGGTAGTACTTTACAGGTTCTTTCATTAAGTTAGAATGACTCCATAGAGTGCTAACAAAAAGACAAACTCTCTGTCTTTTGCTTGAAAAGAAATCTTTATGTATGACTTGTGAAATCTAATTAGCATATCTTTTTTTTAGTAATTAAACTTTATTCCTTCCAAATTACTAAAGAAAGAGTAGAATCCTGCAAAAATCAAATTTAGAAAGGTTGAATCTTACCAAATATATTGTATATTGCTGGGTTTTTCTTTAAGCTGGTGTTTTAATGCCTTAAAGGCACTAAGTCACATTATGCTAAAAAATATCAGCAGGCTCATCTAGATGTTTGTGTATGTGAGTGGGGAAAAATGAAGCTGATCCAGACTTAGAAAGAAGAATAGAATAAGAAACAGAGACTACAAGTAAGGTTGAATAAAGACCCTGGAAAGTCATATTTTTTTAAAATGAGCGACCACTACATTCATTATAAGTGAAGCATTATTACAGTCAGGATCTCTTTTGTTTGTGAAAATGTTAGCAGAAAGTAGGCAGTACAAGGTGGATCACTGAAGTTTTGAATTAATTGCTAAGGCAGAAATTAGTTTGGGATCCATCTCTTCACCCCATTGACACTGAACCTATTAATCCACAAACTTAAGTCATTACAGTGGTCTTTGGATTGCTCCACTTGTTTGACCTTTACTGTTAGTATTATGAAGTAGATGGGTGATGACTCAGATCTATTGCCTTTGTTTCTGTTAGAGTCTTTGAAGGATGATATTCTGAGCCAGTATGACACAATTTTGAGTATTGCTTTTTTATTTTATAAACACTTCAGAATCCTTTTAATACTCCATTTAGCAGAAAAAGTCTGTATCAAGTCAACTTCTATAGCATGGGTTGTATATTGTGGCAAAGAAAGACATTAATTCATACTATGAGCTTTCAAACTATCCTTTCCTGCTGTAAAGAGGTATGTCATCATTCCTGAAATACTTGGCATTGAATATAATATGTTTTGCTGGATAATTACTAGTCATCTTTGTTATATAACCCTAGTTTCTTGCCATTTATCACACCACCCTTTTTTGTAAGCTAAGAGCAGCCTATCATCTCCCCAAAGATATTTCCACTACAGAATTTCATCACAATCTCCTGTAGTTCTTCTGAGGAACAGCACTGGACATACTCTCAATTCTTCTTTTTTTGATGACTAAAAGAACCTTTCTCTAATAAACCAAAACAAGTAGGCTGACGACTGTAGTTAAAGATACTGGTCCTGAGTTTTGGGATGACTCTGCTCCAGTAAGTCACCTCACCCCTTTCCATCAGAAAATAAATCTAAACTTCTTTCCTTCTCTCAGGCTGTAGCACCAACAGGCAATAAATGTACCTTTGCATATCTGTAACAAAGACCTGGAGTGCAGATACAGTGGGACATGTGGAAGAGAAACATGAAGAGGGAGGAAGGTCTTGAGGATGTGCATAGAGGTTGTTCCTGGTACCAGCAAAGGCAGAAGGAAAGTAAAGGAAGTGTTCTTGCTGGGAAGACACTGAGGAAAGGCTGGATTCAATTGCTTTCAGGGTGCTAGCTGGATTTTGGTACATTAACTCACATGATGAAAGTTAGGCATTAGTTTTCTCTGTAAGAGTTCAGAAGGTATCAGCTGAATTTGACCATGATGTGGTGCTTTTCTCAAGAGAAAAATGGAATAACAGGTCTGAAATACATGAAAAAGCACTATGTTAACACTTTTCTGACTACTTTTATTTCAGACAAGTGTCTTGTGCAGCAATTCTTTAACAAATAGTGTAGCTATTGTTCTGCTGAAGTTGGTGCTTCAAATAGCTCATGCTGCTACACAGTGAGGAGCTGTACAAATCAGTAGTTTATCTTCAGTTCAATTTGGGTATATTTACACACTCAAGAGTGTATAAAGAGCATTATTATCACAGTGATAATAAAAACCAGTTGATAAAAGACTCTAAAATTATTCTTTTTTTGGCCTACTAAGAATACCTTGCTTTGTAACCTGACAGACAACAGCAGCAGTAGCAGCGGCATCAGTTGCATCAAGAGATTTCAGTGGTGTAGGGGGATTAGGAGAACTCTTGGAAAGCTCTTCAGAAGCATCCAAGTTGAGCTCTAAGAGTGCTAAAGAAAGAAGAAACAGAAGGAAGAAAAGAAGACAGAAAGAAATGTCTGAAGCAGAGGACAAAGGAGACATCGATAAGTTCCCCAAGTCTGAGTCAGAAGACAGTATCAGAAGGAAAAGTTTCCGCTTCTCCACAGAAGGAAGTCAACTGACATATGAAAAAAGGCTCACTTCTCCTCACCAGGTACAGCACTCTATTTTACTAAGTCATATGTGTCCACTCTACTTTTATTTTCACTGATACTACAGCAGGTTTACATGTTGGAAGTTATGTAAATAGTAAATGAAGGAAAAATCAGTGGTAGTACTGTTCACAATGTAAATTTGAGTTGGTTTGACCCATTCTATTAGCAAAGGGATAAAAAACGATGTACCAAGAATACTTATAAACTTAATTAACACATTTCTGAAAGTGTATTTCTGAGGATGTGTCTAGTAGACTGGAGAAAAAAAGATTAGTATTGATATATATGCATTAATGAACCATACATTCTCTGTTCTGGATCCATTTCAAAACTATACAAATATGTGGGGGTTTTAGCAGACTGCAACATCAAAATACTCTGCACAGGAAATCCCACATTACTATTAATTTTTATTATTTTCCTAAATTAACTTCTTTAATGTGAAGATAATGAGAAAGTAGCACTAGTACTGCACAACAAGGACAAACTACACAGGGATCTTTTGAGCCTGTATGTGAAACAATTTAGTCATACTGTTCTTTTTCATTAGAAATCCATTATACATGATGGAGAATCATTGCAATCATAGGGAAAAAAGTAGTTTATGAAGGACCTCTGGAAATAATTTAATCCAAAATTCTAAGCTCTACTCCCATAAATCAAAGGGTCTCTTCTGTCACTTAAGGATATGCCCTCTGTACTTTGGAACTGGTGAGCCTGCACCTTGAATCCTGCGTTCAGTCCTAGGTCCCTCGGTACGAGACAGACATGGAAGTGCTGGAGCAGGTCCAGAAAAGGGCTGGTGAAGGTCTAGAGAGTGAGTTATATGAGGAGAAGCTGAGGAAGCTGAGGGTGTTTAATCTGGAAAAGTCTCAGGGGCACCTTATCACTCTACAACTCTCTGAAAGAAGATGGTGGCCGGGTGGAGGTCAGCCTCTTCTCCCCGGCACCCAGTGACAGCATAAGAGGAAATTGCCTCAAGATGTGCCAGGGGAATTTCAGGTTGGACATCAGGAGGATTGGACTACGCAGGGAGGTGGTGGAATCAGCATCCTTTGAAGTGTTCAAGAAATGACTGGACACAGCATTTAGTGCCATGGTTTAGTTGACATCAGTCAATGGTTGGGCTTGATGACCCTGGAGATATTTTCCAGCCTAAATGATTCTGTGCTACCTTTGCTAATTTCAAGGCTACATACAGTTATGACATTTTTAGAAAAAATCACTCAAAATGCATCTCTTCAAAATGATAATGTGTGGTCTGAGCCAATAGATGACTTTTACCTATGAATATCACTCAGGTTAGGAATAACTTATTAATTAAAGACACTTTTGACAATTTTTTTTTTGCACTTGTAACAAAGCTTTGGGGCAAAAGTTGACAGCATACAACTAAATCTTAGGTGCCACAAGAGTGANAGTGGGACATGTGGAAGAGAAACATGAAGAGGGAGGAAGGTCTTGAGGATGTGCATAGAGGTTGTGCCTGGTACCAGCAAAGGCAGAAGGAAAGTAAAGGAAGTGTTCTTGCTGGGAAGACACTGAGGAAAGGCTGGATTCAATTGCTTTCAGGGTGCTAGCTGGATTTTGGTACATTAACTCACATGATGAAAGTTAGGCATTAGTTTTCTCTGTAAGAGTTCAGAAGGTATCAGCTGAATTTGACCATGATGTGGTGCTTTTCTCAAGAGAAAAATGGAATAACAGGTCTGAAATACATGAAAAAGCACTATGTTAACACTTTTCTGACTACTTTTATTTCAGACAAGTGTCTTGTGCAGCAATTCTTTAACAAATAGTGTAGCTATTGTTCTGCTGAAGTTGGTGCTTCAAATAGCTCATGCTGCTACACAGTGAGGAGCTGTACAAATCAGTAGTTTATCTTCAGTTCAATTTGGGTATATTTACACACTCAAGAGTGTATAAAGAGCATTATTATCACAGTGATAATAAAAACCAGTTGATAAAAGACTCTAAAATTATTCTTTTTTTGGCCTACTAAGAATACCTTGCTTTGTAACCTGACAGACAACAGCAGCAGTAGCAGCGGCATCAGTTGCATCAAGAGATTTCAGTGGTGTAGGGGGATTAGGAGAACTCTTGGAAAGCTCTTCAGAAGCATCCAAGTTGAGCTCTAAGAGTGCTAAAGAAAGAAGAAACAGAAGGAAGAAAAGAAGACAGAAAGAAATGTCTGAAGCAGAGGACAAAGGAGATATCGATAAGTTCCCCAAGTCTGAGTCAGAAGACAGTATCAGAAGGAAAAGTTTCCGCTTCTCCACAGAAGGAAGTCAACTGACATATGAAAAAAGGCTCACTTCTCCTCACCAGGTACAGCACTCTATTTTACTAAGTCATATGTGTCCACTCTACTTTTATTTTCACTGATACTACAGCAGGTTTACATGTTGGAAGTTATGTAAATAGTAAATGAAGGAAAAATCAGTGGTAGTACTGTTCACAATGTAAATTTGAGTTGGTTTGACCCATTCTATTAGCAAAGGGATAAAAAACGATGTACCAAGAATACTTATAAACTTAATTAACACATTTCTGAAAGTGTATTTCTGAGGATGTGTCTAGTAGACTGGAGAAAAAAAGATTAGTATTGATATATATGCATTAATGAACCATACATTCTCTGTTCTGGATCCATTTCAAAACTATACAAATATGTGGGGGTTTTAGCAGACTGCAACATCAAAATACTCTGCACAGGAAATCCCACATTACTATTAATTTTTATTATTTTCCTAAATTAACTTCTTTAATGTGAAGATAATGAGAAAGTAGCACTAGTACTGCACAACAAGGACAAACTACACAGGGATCTTTTGAGCCTGTATGTGAAACAATTTAGTCATACTGTTCTTTTTCATTAGAAATCCATTATACATGATGGAGAATCATTGCAATCATAGGGAAAAAAGTAGTTTATGAAGGACCTCTGGAAATAATTTAATCCAAAATTCTAAGCTCTACTCCCATAAATCAAAGGGTCTCTTCTGTCACTTAAGGATATGCCCTCTGTACTTTGGAACTGGTGAGCCTGCACCTTGAATCCTGCGTTCAGTCCTAGGTCCCTCGGTACGAGACAGACATGGAAGTGCTGGAGCAGGTCCAGAAAAGGGCTGGTGAAGGTCTAGAGAGTGAGTTATATGAGGAGAAGCTGAGGAAGCTGAGGGTGTTTAATCTGGAAAAGTCTCAGGGGCACCTTATCACTCTACAACTCTCTGAAAGAAGATGGTGGCCGGGTGGAGGTCAGCCTCTTCTCCCCGGCACCCAGTGACAGCATAAGAGGAAATTGCCTCAAGATGTGCCAGGGGAATTTCAGGTTGGACATCAGGAGGATTGGACTACGCAGGGAGGTGGTGGAATCAGCATCCTTTGAAGTGTTCAAGAAATGACTGGACACAGCATTTAGTGCCATGGTTTAGTTGACATCAGTCAATGGTTGGGCTTGATGACCCTGGAGATATTTTCCAGCCTAAATGATTCTGTGCTACCTTTGCTAATTTCAAGGCTACGTACAGTTATGACATTTTTAGAAAAAATCACTCAAAATGCATCTCTTCAAAATGATAATGTGTGGTCTGAGCCAATAGATGACTTTTACCTATGAATATCACTCAGGTTAGGAATAACTTATTAATTAAAGACACTTTTGACAATTTTTTTTTTGCACTTGTAACAAAGCTTTGGGGCAAAAGTTGACAGCATACAACTAAATCTTAGGTGCCACAAGAGTGAAAGAATTGCAAACAGCAGAATTGGTAAAGGAAGAGCTCATTTGTTTTGTTATCCATGGAGAATCTCCCCGGTGAGACAGGGTCCAGAGCATGAAACAGTGAGGCAGAATGGTAAAGGGAGATAACCTGCTCAGCTGGGCCCTGTAAAAGGTTTTGTCCATTGATACCATATTCCATATGAAGATGAATGATGCAGTTTGCCGGAAAAGTCAAACCTTCCTTTCAGTCCTTACTTTCTGACTACACGTAGACACATATATTTCTGCCTCTACATGTGTTAAAATTGCAGCCATTTTGGCTTATATCTTTTGTCCCAATGCAGCAGGCACTTGCAGAACAGACATTACTTCTCCCAAATCCCTGAAGGGGCTTATCCAATTAGCTGTGCTCAAAATGTGGTAAAACATATTGGAAAGATTGGCCTGCAAATAAAACATAAGCAGCCATGGGAACATTCTTTAAAAGAACAAGGGTATCAGTGGTAGTCAGATGAAACCCTGGTGAGCATGTCATTTTTTGAAGGACTGTAGGTTGGCTGGATATATTTACAAGGAAATGTAAAAAGAGTGTAGTAATTAGTTTACTGCTTTGTCAGAATTCAGTGTCATATTCCATAGAAGCTAGGGGGTTTTTTTTTGATAAAATTATCTTTCAGCATAAGCAAAACAGTACTTTTTCTCCAGCCAAGTTTATATAAATGGGTTAGCAAAATCATTTGGCTGGTATTTTTCAAGTAACTCAGCCTGAGTCTGACAGCCAGCATAGAAAATTTCAGCCGAAACTATTAAAATTTGGTATAGCTGTAAGAGCAGAAAAAAATACATCTCACAATGGTAAACACCTGCCAGGCCTTATAACAGGCCTACCAGTTATATAACAGGCCTTACAACAGTTCTACCACTTCAGCACACACATAATATGTGATTATTACATATATGTGATCACATAATATGTGATATATTGATTTTTGAAATATTAACATAGGTTTATATAATATAGGACAGTTTTCACTTTCACTTTAGTTACCCTGGGATCAAACCCATTACTATTACATATGAGGACTTTCCACCTGCAGAATTAGCAAAAATGTGACAATAGTCTCAAACCAGGTTTTTGATGAACCAAGATGTGAAGATTTGTACAAATGCAGAACTGAAGAAGGCTGAATGCCAGGTTACTTTTCTCCACAATTAGTACTCATTTTATTTATTCATGAATGTTGTTAATAGAATATGTAGCAAGGGAGAACACTCCATTAACCGGCTTCTACTGTAATTAAAAGATGAATTACCAACAACCACTGATTTATTTTTCTCACTTATAAGAGAATATCTTTAGGTAACCGTGTCCCTGGTGAATACTTGCTTTGAGCTGCCTAATAACCAAGTGATACCTTCTGGCAGGTGTGTGCAACCTGCTATGGCCCCTGGAGAGCTATGCCTAAGAGTGCTGCTGCTGTACCTCCAAAGCTTCCCCAAGCTGCCCCCTCTGTCTTTTAGCTATTGTTCCCACACTATTGAGCCTACTGGGAAGAGATCAGTCAAGTTCCTTACATCAGTTTAGATGGATTTCAATGGTAAACTTAAGATCACTTCTGCACCTACCGAATAAAACAGAAACGAGTGATCGGTGAGCATTATTAGTTGTTATCCCTAGGAATCCAGGGGATGAAGAAGAGAAGTAAAAGAGTTTAAGCTCTGTACTGTAATTGAAGGTATAAAAGACAAGTACCTTCAAAATTTGATAGTGATATTGAAAACTGTCTCCAACACAGTCCATGCCAGTTCAGTGAACCTTCTTCACTCAGAATGGTTCAACCTTGCTTATGTCTTCTGCAAAACTTTTCCTTAGTCCTGCTACACTACCTTAAAAGAATTTATTCCCTCTGCTTCAGGTCCCCTGGTGAACACATTCCCCTAGTGGATACAGTTATACTATGGAAGAAAAGAAGTGACTATCCTTCCTCCAGAACTGTAATTATTCTTTGAAAAGCCAAGAACTTACAACTTTAGTTCTAATGCTGTTTTGTTTGGTTTGTTTTAAATCTTTTACAGTCTTTGCTGAGCATTCGTGGTTCTCTGTTCTCACCAAGGCGCAACAGCAAAACCAGCATTTTCAGTTTCAGAGGTCATGCAAAGGATATAGGATCTGAAAATGACTTTGCTGACGATGAGCACAGCATGTTTGAGGATAATTCGAGCAGAAGAGATTCTCTCTTTGTTCCAAATCGACATGGAGAAAGGCGCAACAGTAACATTAGTCAGGCCAGTGTGTCATCCAGAATTATACCAGCCCTTCCAGTAAATGGGAAGATGCACAGCACTGTGGATTGCAATGGAGTGGTTTCCTTGGTTGGAGGACCTTCAACTCTAACTTCACCTACTGGTCAGCTTATACCAGAGGTAATTGTAAGTAAGCCAGATTTATTACAGTTTGTTTCAGGCACAGAATTTTCTTTTATTCCTAACCTCTGCATTCCTTATAATTTCTTAAAGAAATAATTTGCAATAGTTTCTAAATAAGAGAACATAAAGGAAAAAAAGTCCTCAACCTCCCATGTCTAAGCCTTAGTAAAGTATTATATTCTTCTTGCTTTCAGCAAGAGATCTACACATAGAAAAAAAAAGATGAATTGAGTTTGACAATTTGTATATAGTTTCACTCAACTAAGTAGATATTCAATATATAAATAAGGCTATAGCTTGGAAATATGCATAGGAAAACTTCTATAAAATTAAACAGAAGGCGGTTACTACTCTCATGATAGTTATTAGAAATACCCCTTTCAGAATTTTTCTCAAGGACTTTTTTCTCATACCTTTCATGAGAAAAATACATACAATTCTTATGTACCTTTGAAATTACATACATTTTAGTCTCAGTTTCAGACTTCTGTAAGCTAAGATGTTCTTTCAAACATTCAAATAAGCAAGCGTTTTCCATACATAGTATAATATATATATATATAATTATTATTACTACTATTATCATCATCATCATCACTGTCAAGGAGGTACTGAGTAAAAATTTTGTTCAGACAGTCGTTTAAATGTGAACTACCTTTGGTCCCACACTGTGTTGGTATTGGGTCCTGCAGTTGATTATTTGTAGCACTGTACAAAATTCCCACTGAGTTCCCCAACAAAGAAAAACGAAATCCTGACAAGAACAGAAATGTTCAGTGAAAAGCATAATACATTGCACAAAGCTGATTTGATTATCACTACAATATTTATGCAGTAAGCACTGTTAATTGGTTGTTGAAAAGGATGGTCTAATTCCTCAGTATTTAATTTACAGGGCAACACTACAGAAACAGAAATAAGGAAAAGAAGACTGAGTTCATACCAAATTTCCATGGAAATGCTGGAAGAGTCTGCTGCAAGACAAAGAGCAATGAGCATTGCCAGCATACTTACCAATACAATGGAAGGTATTTAGTGCATTTTATCTGACAGGCAGTTCAGTGAAGTTCTGCTAACTAGATGTACAGAGAAATTATTTACATAGTTTCCTTTGTAAATGTAAAAGTGGACATGTGGAGTCTCTGAACATCAGCTATAAAAGGCTTTTGAGCATTTCTAAGCTCATTTACACAATCTGAATGCTTAAACATGTTTCATGACACCTTCCAAAATATTAGTCTACAGAGTGGACTAATAGAGAGAGAATAATGGTAGCTAGGGGATTGCCAGAGCCTCAAACAAAAAATATAGGGATTTTTCCTTATTAGACATCAGCAGGAAAAATCAATTAAGATAACCCAGGAACTGCCACGATAAAGGCAGTGATGTGCTATAACAGTCATTTCCCTTAGGCTTTAAACCCAAGGATAGACAATAGGACACAGGAATGAGAAATATAAAGGAAAAAGACCCAAATGTAATCAACCCATGCCAATGACCACAAAGTGTTGTAAGCATTTCTTAAATTTTTGTAGTTATCAAAGATAAAATAATATTGTATTTTCTGTGTGAAAAAGAATACTTTTGGGGATTTTTTTTTCTTATTTAATGGAAACTCTCCATACATATGCCATTGAGGTATTTTTATAAGCTTAAAGGATCTATCTACTGGATAGCGGCAAAGTGTGGCAGGTGTTACAGTCAGATCAACCTTGCAGATTCAACATATATTCTAAAAAGACAAAAAATTACCAAGAAACTTTACAGTGTTACTAAGCTAGTATTGAAATATAATTCAAAGTGAGTTCTGAATCCCTTTGCTCTCAGATAAACAAATAGGTCACAAACTAATTGTAGTCAGAAATATAAGGCTTAGACCTATTTTCTTCTAAAGAAAATTGTTCTCACAAACTCCTATCTTTATGAGTACGTCTTCCTACTTTAGTGCAAGTGTGAGCTCTTGGTACCTCTTAAATCTTGGTTCTCCTCTCTGTAAACAGAGTATCTCCTTAGAGAGTGCTGCATTCTTCCTCCAGTTGAATAGTTTGTCCTTCCAGTCTCCTTACCAGAAAAAAACATGTCAATGTAAACAAAATATTCCTGACAGTTCACCTCCTTACCCGTATCTGGTTTGCACCATTTCAGAAATTGCTATGTGCAGCAACAGTCTGTGTCAACTCAGCATCCAGTATGAGTGGTCATTTTTGTCCAAGGCCAGTCCTATTCTGCCTTTCAGCATCCTGACTTGCATGTTCAGAAATGTGATTTTACCACCCAATCCATGTAATCCTTCAGAAGTACTGTCTTTGTTATGGTTTATAAAGACTAGAAAGCTTTAGCTACTTATGATATCCTTTTCTGCCTGGAGAACTTGTTTGTTTCAGTAGCTTGAAAGCTTTTAACTTCCAGTAATTCCACCCATATAGGACAATATTAGAAGCAGAAATAAATCCACTATCCTCAAAGTGTATATTTTTGCAGTAAATCTTAATTGGAAAATCTGTGAAACAGCTATTGTAGCAAAATCATCCATAAGAGTCATGATGATGGAGATCTCTCTGTGCTCTAAGGGATGCCTGAAGAATGGGAAATTTCAGACTTGGGTTGATGCCATTATGTAGAAATTTAATCAAAACTGTTGTGGACATTTCTTACATATTTTGTAGTCTAACTATTTCTGACTTGAGCAATCAACAATCTTCCTTCTACACTGTCCTCAAGCATCCCATTGCATTAGATATTCATCCTTGTTATTATCAACTTCAATGAAGTTACTATTCTTCTCTAACTTTGACAGTATTGACAGTGAAATTAAAGAAAAAATACTCTCCAAAGATTCTAATTGAGAGCAATTGCTAAACACTTGTTTTGCTAACCTGTGTGGTTAGCAAATATATCTATTAGCAACAGATCTATGTTGTTCTGCTTCTCAGTTGATAGACACTGCAACTGTACAAGACATTTTCAAAGCAAATTAAATTATAATTTAAAAATAGGAAAACAGGCATGCAATATATGAAAAATATCAATTCAAAAAAGGAATTATAGGTATGCAGTCCAAATAATTTACCTGATATTGTAGTGGTTCAGTGTAGTAGCAAATATAACCCTTTTATTATCTCAAAGCAAAATATGTACTCATGTTACATACCACAAAAAATGTGAATCATTTATGAAGCTTATACCAATTATATATAGTAGGTCAGTGATGAGTGAGTCATGTTGACTTTTAATATCTAAAATTAAGATATCTGCTGTAAGCAAGTCAAATAACCTAAACTAAATGTCTAGATTCTCCCTACTGTCCTGGGAATGACAAACACATTTCTCACTTTACACAGTTGTCTTAGATGATTTACTCTTTTGTGAATGGACTTCACTGGCCACTGGTGGTAGAGGATCTTAAATAAATGAGATGCCTTATATTAAGGTAGATAAACATTGGTTGAGGAAAATCCCATGTTAGTGAGAGCAGTTTATTTGATTGATATAATCTTCTTCCATATTTTAAACAAGAACTTCTAGAAGATACATTTTTAATATTAATTTTTTCTATGTTTTTTTCAGAGCTTGAAGAATCCAGACAGAAATGCCCACCATGCTGGTACAGATTTGCAAATACTTTCTTGATCTGGGATTGCTGGAGTCCATGGTTAAAAGTAAAGCATGTCGTCAATTTAGTTGTGATGGATCCTTTTGTTGATCTTGCTATAACTATTTGCATTGTTTTAAACACCTTGTTTATGGCCATGGAACATTACCCAATGACAGAACAGTTTAGCAGTGTCCTTTCTGTGGGGAACCTGGTAAGTAGTTTGTCATGCACTACTTGATGTAAAAATACCCTTTTCTAAAACAAGAAACTTATAAATGTATTGTATTTATTAAATCTATTCCAGAATGTCTTTTTATAATCAGTTTAGAAATGGTATTTATGATTTCCACAGGTAAAGTGATTTTTTACTGGAGCCTTTATCTGTCATGAATATATATTTTTAACTACTATAATGAAACAACTAAGTATGTGTGGAAGTGCAGTCTTCACTGGAATGCCAGATTTCTTGACACTTACCTTGGGTTTTTTCTTTCAAACATTAAGGTAGATGATGCTATTTTTGCCATGGTACTGATATCACAGAAAATATTTTTCTTTTGTACAAAATTGATAAAATATTCAAACTCAGAATTTCTCTTGGAATTTTTTTCAATTAAACTACAGTGGAAATACTTTTACAAGAAAGGCATGCTCCCAAAGTTTTCTGTTGTGCTGCACAAACCACTGATCATTACACAGTGCAAGAAAGTGTTGAGTTAAATTCTGGACTTAAAAACATTAAAAGGCATTGATAATTTCACATTTGGCACTTGGAGATATTTCAAATAACATTATCACTCTGAAGTTCATTTTCCTAAAAAGAAATAGCTGTCACACAGCATGGTAACTATGTGTGAAACCTCTATATTCTTACAAAAAGCAAGAAACTCCAACTTCCCCTGTCTACAAGACAGATTTTAGAGAGTCTGTGCTTAGACAGTCTGACATTAGAGACTATCATCTTTGTAGACTGTAAGCTATGAAAATATTTGCTGTCAAGTCTTCTTACTGGAACCATCCTCATCAAACAGGACTTAAAACACCAGGTCACATCACATCATCTGCTGGATGGATTGTCCAGCACATACCAGAGAGCTGAACTGCTGACTGGTCAATAGATTTTATATGTTTATGAAACCTCTGTCCTACTATAAATCCTGATTTAGTTACTTGTTTTCAGTGTTTAGAAATACTTAGATGCCATTTGGAGATAGCAATCAGTTGTTTTTTTATAGTAACAGGTAAGAGAATTCATTGGATTTTAAAAAAAATCCTCAGGTATATAAATTTCTCATAACAATTCATTACATTTTGTTTTAGGTATTCACTGGGATATTTACAGCAGAAATGGTACTAAAGATTATTGCCATGGACCCTTATTATTATTTCCAAGAAGGCTGGAATATTTTTGATGGTATTATTGTTAGCCTTAGTTTAATGGAGCTTGGTCTTGCAAATGTTGAAGGATTATCTGTTCTTCGGTCATTCAGACTGGTAAATACTTTGATAATTAAATATTTGCATGCAATTCTCTCACTCAAAAAATAAAAGCGCTGGTGCCTGCAATAATTACCATATTTTGTAAATATATGTTACACACTTCAGTGACTCACATTATTTTTCATATGTGCCTACTTTGCAAGCCATGTTTGGTAAGTACAAATTTAAGGTGTTTGATACCTTTCAGTATCAAATTATACTATTGATCTTCTATCCAACTGATATCCTTTGCCAATGTAACACTAACTGCTACCTTTTAAGAATTTTGTGAATCTTTACACTGATTTCATTAAGAATAATAAAAGCTGAATATCTGTAAAAACATACATATTGTCACCAGCAGAAAGAATCATAATATTTTTAGTCTTTTTATTGTGAACATTACCTTAGGTTACTTGTAAAGAACTTAAGCAGATCCTCTCTTTACATTTATTTTAATGGACACCAACAATAAACTTTTAGTCACTCCATTACATATAACAGAGTCATAACACGCTGACCTTAAGATAACATTTAAATTGAAATATTATTGAGCTTCTAGTAGAAATATATTTTTAATAGCAATTAGTATTGCACACAAACTAGTTTATAAATATGTTTACTGAAGGCACAAGGTTAATGATTTAAAAGCCTTTATTACCAATAGCTACCACATTACTTGAAAACCTTATCTCCTAATAGAGATAAGACTCTTATCTCTATTAGATACAGCAGGAAGTGACTTATTTAGCACTACTTTCAATGGTACCCAAATCCACATAACATAATAGTCTGGGTAATGAACATCATTTTTAAGTTAGTGTTTACGATTTGAATGGACATTGCAATATCTCTGTCAAGTTTTTGCTTAAAAATTAGCCTCTATCTAAGCATGTAAGGCTTAATGTGGTGCTGAGGGAAATGTGGAACCAAGACAGCAAAGGTTTAGTGATGGTGATGAAGAGACTAGAAACTTCTAAAATGTCTTTAAGAACTTTTTGAGAATCATCTGTAAGTGGACGTTTTAAAATAGTGAAATAAAATGTCATACAAACACAAATTATGACTTCTTTTTTTACTATGTGCATCACTGAAATGAAATTATAAACAATGCATTTTTGACAAATATGCCATGTTCCCTGCTTTACATTAAAATGATAATGTGGTACTACTGAAGAACAAATTAACCTACAGAAATTGGCATGCTCAGCTAAACAACCTGGACCTAGCTTCTATTTTGTAACTAACACTAAATGTTCATCTGCGTTTTTGTTTTGCAGCTTCGAGTTTTCAAATTGGCAAAATCTTGGCCAACTCTAAATATGCTGATTAAGATTATTGGCAACTCAGTGGGTGCTCTGGGGAATCTGACCCTGGTGCTGGCCATCATTGTGTTCATTTTCGCTGTGGTTGGGATGCAGCTGTTTGGGAAAAGCTACAAGGAATGTGTCTGCAAGATCTCCAGTGACTGTGAACTTCCTCGCTGGCACATGCATGACTTTTTCCACTCCTTCCTGATTGTATTCCGAGTGCTGTGTGGAGAATGGATAGAAACGATGTGGGACTGCATGGAGGTTGCTGGCCAAACCATGTGCCTTATTGTTTTCATGCTGGTCATGGTGATTGGAAACCTAGTGGTACGTGATGAACATTTTTTTAACATTAACTCTGATGCAGATGTGCAGGACTTACAGCTAGGCAGTGAAAATGTTTGTCATCCTTCTGTTTAGAATTTAAAACTTAATCTGAATGTGATAAATTTTGGTTAAAAACAGATGAAGATTCCCCTTTCCTCTTTTTCACACATTTCTATACACTGAAGTACTCTTACTATGGGTACAAGCATTTAGAAGGAAACTAAAATGTCAACTCAAACATGGGAGTGCTGCATCTAATTTAGAGGTGCTGTTTAATTTTTGGTATTGAACTTTTTTAATTGTTTACATGTAAAAAACAAAAGTGAAACCCAGAGTGATTTGCCATCCAGCTTAAAAAGGTTTAAAAAGCTTCTAACTCAAGATCGTACAAGAAACATTCATAGAAAAGTTTTAATTCAAGCTGACAAGTTAAAATGCAAAATTTCAATTGGAAAATATTGAATTGATGAGAACTTCCTGGAAATAAGTGATATAGAAGGGATGCACTATTTACACTTTATTTTTGTTTCTTCCACTAGTAAAATTTGCAGTCAAAATTTCCTATCAAAATTCTCTTCCTTTAGTGATATTTTTAACATGATTTAAATTTTTATAAAATAGAATTCAAATGCTTGTATCTTAGTCATTTACCGGACCTTGCAATCTTGACATTTTACCAGCAAAAACGTGCAGGGCCCCCAAAAGTTATTTATGATCTGCAACCTGCTCTAGTAATTTTTTTAGAATTATAGAATCATTTACATTGGAAAAGGCCTGTGGGATCATCAGGTACAACTGTTAACCTAGCACTGCCAAATGTAACACTTCTGATATGATTGCATTTAATATATAGCTGTATTGTCTCATCTTTTAGGTATTGAACCTATTTCTGGCCTTGCTACTGAGCTCATTTAGTTCAGACAACCTTGCTGCTACAGATGATGATAATGAAATGAACAATCTCCAGATTGCTGTGGCAAGGATTCAGAAAGGCATAGATTATGTGAAAAGAAAGATACAGGAGTTCATCCGAAAAGCCTTCGTTAGAAAGCAGAAATCTTTAGAGGAAATCAAAGCACTTGAAGAGCTAAACAACAAGAAAGACAGCTGCATTTCCAATCATACTGCCGTTGAAATAAGCAAGGATCTGAATTATCTTAAAGACGGGAATGGAACCACCAGTGGTGTAGGCACAGGCAGCAGTGTGGAAAAATACATAATTGATGAGAGTGATTACATGTCATTCATAAACAACCCAAGCCTCACTGTGACAGTGCCCATTGCACTTGGAGAATCAGATTTTGAAAATTTAAATACAGAAGAATTTAGCAGTGAATCTGATATGGAAGAAAGCAAACAGGTAGGATTTTTCATATCTTAACTATTAAATTGTAGTCATACATTTACATGTTTTAATTACATATTTAGAATTTTTTAAAAACTGTAATATCCCATGTAAATACATTTTATGTTTTAGAATTTTATGTATTACCATTCAAGAAAAAAATATATAATGGTATAGTAGAGGATACTTAGAGTTTGCGTTTTTAGTATTTTGTTTATTAAAATTTGGAAGATATTTGATTTTAAATACGAATATTTATTTCACAGTTTTATGAGGTTTTAGGACTAGTAAACATTTGATAAAGCATTCTTTCTGTAGTACCTACATGTGATAAGAATTTATGAAATAAGGGTAGAAGGCTAAGGAACAATTAAGAAGCTTTGCATATCAAAGCAAACATAAGTGGAGAAAAAGAATTTCTTTCAATATTTAGGGTAGTTCTAAAAATTAACCCGGAGACATCACAAATCAGTAATCTATTCTAGATTATCTAAAAGTTTTGTGAGTAATATTTGTACAGACTTTGGGTTCAGAGACTAAGATGGCTGTCTGAAGTAAAGTAATCTAGGTACTGATGAATATCATGGTAAAGCAGCAGCTCAAGCTATCCTGGAGAGCAGAATGACCTTGTAATATAGATGCATGCAGAAACATCTTACTTGAAGGCTTTATGCTGTTATTATTGTGCAAAGTGACAAAAGTTGGTCTAAAAAACCAATGCCATGTGTTTCAAAATCTAAGTGGCTCAAATACCAGAAGTGATCATGAACAGATGCTAATGGTATTCAAGGAAAACTTTGTATATTGGGGTAGTGATCAATGACAAGCTAATAAATGCATTAGCAGAATCTTATTACATTCAGTGCCATTAGAAATTTAGGAAGTTTGAGGTTTAAGGGATCAGGAACCATGGATAAATTTGTTTTCAATAAGATTGGAAGCTGTGATGTTAGGTAATAACTCATTAATCCAAAAGGGTTTGTTTATCATGAAGAAAGCTCTCCTATAAAGAAGCCCTGCATTCATGACTTTATCATAGCTGTATATCTGGCATATTTGCAATAATGATGTATTCCTCAGCAATATCAAACTTCGCGACATTACATGAATGCACAGCCATGAGCCAGTTAATCATGGCATGGGGTATGCTAAAGCACATCAAGAGTCTGTGTTCATTTGCAGCTGCAAAAAATGCTGCTCTGTGTAACAATCGTAAGATGAAGAGCAAGATACTCTATCATCTGAGTTGCTCAGTTAAGAGACAAGCAGTTTCAATGCAGAAGTATAAGACAGCAAAGCAGTAGTGATTATCCATGGAAAATTTAGAATATAAGAGATACAGAAAGTGTAAAGCAGTGTAAATTAAGAGATCAACTAGTATTAAAAAACCCCCAAAACATTCAGAGTGATTCTGGGTCTGAGAGTTAAGTATTTTTCATATAAGCTGATCTAATAAAAATTGGTTTTCATTTCCAATGAAGCTTTAGCAAAGTTTTCTATGTCCTTTCATATATTCTGATTTTTTTTACAATGACATTACACTATATATTTTCTGCTGTCCTTGTGGCTAGCTTTGATAAATACAATTATGAGTGCCTTCCTATTAACTCCGTTAAGTTACAAGTCTAAAAATTTTCTGAATATGTTACTTTTTGTAAGGTTTGCCATATGCATTAGGAAGTTGGGGGGCCTGTGCAGACACTGAATTTGTGGTTACATGACATGTTAGCCTCTGCATTAAAGGAACTTGGGAAGTTCCCATCCATATCTAGCCAGTGATCCCCTGGCTCAGAGATCTCTGCCTCAGAGAAGGCAGGTCACTGGTTGTGCCATAGAATATCAATTTCAAGGTGACTTTCACAAGTCAATTGCTCTGTTCGACCCCAGCTCTGCCTAGTTCAGGCATCATGCCCTTATCTTCTAAGGCCATCCTGAAGTTTCTGGATGGTAATAAATCAAAATGGATTTTGCCCTTTTTTAATGGACTGGTATCTATATGTCTTCAGGAAGAGAAACCAATTAATAAGCAATTTAACAGCGAAAACTTCAGGTGACTGTGGGAAATCCAGGAGTAAATGATGGATGGTATTTATATTAAGAATTTGAGGAGAAATTTTCAATGGGGTTAAGATAGGTTTAGGACTTCTATGCTGCTTCAGTATTTTTGTAGACTGTAGTAATCAATACCATTGGGAAACTGGAGCAATAATACTTCCGTCAAGTTCTGCTCACACACAATTGTCTCTTGTTTAGCTGCCTGACATGTATTCATACAGTGCAAGTGTGCATATTGTGAACAGTATCTAATCAGACCTGAAAATTGTGAATTCTGTATTCATTTCACTTTCTGCTCTGGATTCCTTATTCCATTCCTTCTGGATGATTTCTATGCAAAGAATAAAGTGCGGTTATTTTATTGTGTGTATAAAAATCCGCTGGATTTGGAATATATGAACAGAAGTTTTGGCGTATGACAGGAATTTGTGAAGTTTCCCAATCTTCTCCTACCAAGTCAACAGTACTGTTGAATCTTTTGCTGCCTTCTGATTGTCTTTTAAGGAAGATAAGGAGTACATTGGTGCAGTGTTTAAGTTATCTCTCCAGAACAGTACACCATCACTTGCTTTGTTTTGCCTCTCAAGGGGTCCCACTGAGAAAACATTCCTGCTAGAAGGCCTGGTCTGCAAAAGGAGGGGTAAGAGATGGGGCAGAACTTCCCCTGCCCTAACTGTGGCAGTACTTAGCACTTAAAATACCCTGAGGAGGTATTCCCTATAATAACATTTTATTGAACCACAGAGCTGTGGGAAGCTAGATCTGCACAGGAACTGTAAAATGAATCCTTTTTTTTTTCTGATGTCTTACTGACTGTCACTGATGTTAGGAGCAGAATGATTATTTGAAGTCTGGTGTGCTAGAAGTGGGGCATAGCCTATGTTTTCCTGAGGAAAATACCAGGAGCAGGTAATTACTATAGACATTGTAATTGTGGGTGAGTGAGGAACAAATTGTAGTATTTCTCATTTTTTAAAAACAGATATACTATAGTAGAAAATAACTCTAGCCATCGAGCTTCTTTTGGAAGGCTAGCTCTTTTCTTTTTTTTTTTTTTTCCCTTTCATGCTTTCATGGAAACACTTTCTAATTAATAACTTCCAAATCTGCCAGAAGCTATTCTGGAACCTGGTAGCAAATTCCAGACCTAAACAAGATCTTTCTAATACATATCACTAGAAATTTGAGGAAATCTCCTTTTGGATGAAACAGAACGATAACACTTATTTGATTATAAAGTTACTCACTGCTTTAGAGTAATAATTGGCTGAAAGTACCTGCAAGAAATTTCATTGATACTTTGAAGGAGGACTTTTTTAATAATCAGAAAAGGGAGATGCAATACCCAATGAGATAATTACCAGAAAAGAAACAGATTTCTGCTCTGAAAAAAAGATACCCAAGATCATTAGCTTTGAAGATAAAAAAATTAGAAATAGCTGAAGAGGATAATTTGGTGGGTTTTAACATTGACATGTGGATGCTGTTTCTGTTGTGAAATGAGTAACTATGTTAATCTTGCCAAACATAAGACTCCTAATTATTGTATACTGTACACCACTTAACAACTGTTCGTTATAGCTGATCGACACTTTATAAATATAGTTTTACATTTAAACGTGGAAAAGTAATTTGAAATATATTTCTCAGTTATGGAAAACTTATTTTACAACTAAGGAAATACATATACCTACAGGCCTCAATCATTCACAGTTCCAAATACCTTTCTATCTACAGGGTATGTACAGTAAATACAAGTTCAGATTGGAGAAATAAGGCTACTCAATAGACTTTTGATGATCACAACAGATGATTTTGATAAAATTAAAAATATCCTTCATCATCGAATATATGTAATTTTAAAAACAATGAATAAATTCAGTTTTCTGCTTGGCTTCATCAGGGTCTTTGTGTCCAGATGAAGTGACAAAGACAAGAACAGAGCTATTGCATTCCCAAAAGATAAGCATTTTCATTGGGCTTCAGTAAATTTCTTAGCCAAAACAGACTCAGCAGGATTTCATCAATTTGTTGGATTATTTTTTAATCATGTTTAAAATGTCCAAAAATCTATTTTTTTTTTTTCTAAAACTGACCAGTTCTGGGACAGTATCTTCAGAAGTGACAAATTATTTAAGTTATGGACTGTGGTTAATGATTTAAACCATATCTCTGGATACACTGATGCTCCACTGTCCAGACACTGATACAATCCTCTTTTGAAACAAAGACATAAAGATTATAGATTCAGACGTGTATAGCATACTAAATCTGAACTAGAAACTTACACAATGTGATAATTCATCACATTTAAGTTGAAGAGAAATTAAAGATGTTTATTTTCATCAAGATCTCGGAGTTCTACCATTATTAGAGGGTGAAGGAGGAATGGGAAGGCATACATCTTCAAAGGATGAACGTATTTTTCAAATAAAAGAGATAATCATATAGTCAGTTAAACAAAGACTAGGACATGAAACAAACAAACAAAACCGTTAAAATTTTAATTAATAAGCATTAAGGTCTATATAAATACAGGAGTAGTTTCCAGATCTGCTAACCATGTCTTTGTTAATTTTATTCATTCCATTTTTATTTATTAATCACAATTTTTGTGTGCAGATTACTAGTTCTAGCTTCTATATTTCTAATTTCTCTAAAATAAACTAACAAGTTCTGTAGAAAAGTTTGTTGAACATTTCAGGTGGTATGTATTTCCCTTTTTCCCGCTAATAATAAAATATTTAATAATTATGTTTTAATTGTGTTAAAGCCGCGTTTGAATTAGAGATTCCAAAAAGAGAAAAACTAGTGATCCTGTGTCTTGAACTTCACTACCTACCATTCTTACTTCTCACAGGGGTAAAACCAAGCTGGAGCAATCAAGAATGCAGCTCTGGTGCTTTTTAACCAGGTAGAGCAACGTGTCACCACTTTCACACAGGTTACCTAAGCAAGTTATACATATATATGTATATATATATATAATCACTTTTTAATGGATTTTGACTGGCCTGCATGCTATTCAGCTATGTACCTTCCCTGTCCATTGCAAGAGTAGAAACATGCACAGCTGCTCTCTGCTGAGTCATGGGACTCACATCACAGCATGGTCAGGTGGGATTGGCAAACCCAACATACATTTTTTAACTCTGCTAATGGTTTTTCTGAATATTTCAATACAGTATTTAGCAACAACTGCATGCTCTTCAGGGTTTGAAGTTTGGATCATAAAAGTACTGGAATGTTTTATGCTAAAGAAGCCAAAGAAAAAGGGAGCATGCATAGTTTTTAAAAAATAAAAACAACCCTTTTTGATTCAGCCCTTATAAATGTAAATATTTAATGAAATGTGTTAAGTGATTTTAAAATAATTACTGCCATGAGTTCAACTCCTTAATGAATAACATTTGCATTATTGCAGTAGCTACTGGTGTAAAAATTACAGTTATACTTTCAAATCAATAATGCACTGTAATGCAGATCTTCAAGATGCTACAAACTACATGCTATATTCATTTGGACAGTGCATATCTTGAGTTTTATAAACTGGAAGCAGAGCAAACAGTTTCATAATTGCTAAAATTATACCTAGTGAATAACTCTCCTTAAAGAACTCTCAAAAGCTAAACATTTTACAACTCCTCCTTTCTTAAACCCCTTTATAAATAGTGGTGTTTGGAAAGTGTTTCACGATAGCGTCTCGTAAATGAGTTGGGGGACTTATTTGTGTAAATTAGAAAGTCTACGGAGTAGTCAGCATTATTTTTATAAAATTGCATGTATATCTATTCATCCTAGGGATTTTTTTCATTATAGGCAAACATGCCCTCCATTGATAAGTAATTGGCAGAGCCTTCAGGAATAGTGACTGCAATTATAGCACAAAGTTACAAAGCCAAAGTTACATGAAACTAAGGAGGTTTACATTATTCTAGTAAAATGAGGCATCAAAATTTGGAGAGGATTGAGATTTCAGTCCTGTAGCAGGACTGAAAGGTGTTTCCTTCAGGCAGAGTTTCACTGGCTTCAAAAAGGATCACCAAGTGGTTAATTTTATACCCTTGATTATAGTGTGGCATGATCTACCTATCTTATATTGTGGTCTAAATTGCTCAGAGATGCCAAAAAAATTAATATTGGTGGGTATTCCGAAAATTCTCATATTTTAATGAATAAATTTTAAACCAAGATATGCTTCAAACATCAAATAAAACTCTAAGGAGAGAGATTTTTAAATTACATTCTTAACATTATATAAAAGTCTAAGATCATAAGATCTGAGATTTAAAGTCAGTTTAGAATCACTTTGGAATCATCAATCTCCAGTATTTTATATTTTTTCACAATTACAGTGCAGCTTTCAAGAGTGAAAGGATAAGACCACAAGGCTGAATTACTAAAGGCAATTTGTAATGGCTGAATCCTTTTATTTTATTGTCACTTGAATCATGAAGCCGTTTGTAAAGCTTAAAACTTCAGTAGCCTGCTCTTGCTCTTATTGAAATTTAGAATAGAACCAAATGAGAGCAAGACTGGGTCTTAAGTGAATGCATTTTCTTGTAAATGGGCACATTAACACGCTGTTGGTCAAAGCTTGTTTTAATGATCGAAGCTGTTGATAAGGGATGCACTGCTCTGAAAGAACATTATGGAGGCTGATTATACATACATTAACCAAGTATTTGGGTGGGTGATGAAGCTTTTTTTTCTTCTATATCCTACACAATAATATTTATAATACTGTTTTCAGAAAAATATAATCCCACTGAGGTAGTCTGATTGTTTCTTTTATTTTTGTGTGTGATTTCCACAGTATTGCTCAGGCTTCTGCTCTAGTGAAGCATGTTTTGCTGACTCAGGCCTTGAGAATGCTGCATCATAAGCAATTGCTTTCAAATGTTTCCTTATAAAGGAAAATGTGATATCATTGAAGATGCAAATAAACATTTACAGGGCATGGTGTGTTCTAGAGGCTGATAATCACATTTATGAGCTGATAAGAAGATTGTGCTAATCCATTATGTATCTTGAGTTTCCTATTTTATTAGCTTTATTGCTAGAAAGAATATCATTAATGTCAACTTATTTAAAATGTATTGGTTCTTTCCTAATTTAGGGTCTTGAAGCAAAGAAGAGGAGTTTTATTAAGTAATGAGGTTTTTCTCTTAATAATGCAGTTGTTTGAGATTATATGAAAAATAAGGAAAATTACTGAAAAGAATTATAGTAGTTTTTGTTTGTACTGGTTATAAATTGCACTTCTGTCACTTGGCTTTTAGCAACTATGCTGACAAAACTATCTGCAGCAGAGTTTGCATGGGAAAATGCAGTTAAAAATTTGACTGCCTTTTAATTTGCACTCATAGATTTATAATGGGTGCTTACTATGAACCTTTATCTTGCTACTACTAAGTCAGTAATTTATTTAATGATGATGGATCAGGCCGTGAATTAGTTTTACTTTTCTGAACTTGAATGTGACAGAAAATTATTTTTACAATATTTTGTTTTTATTTAATGAAGAAACTGCCTATCATTTCAATGGAAGGTTTCTTATTTCTTGGTCATTCAGTGATATATAATAAGAGAGTTAATTCACAAGTATTATTTTTAAAAGAGAGACAGTCTTATGTGTGGATAATAAGGTGGTGTGCTAATAATGTTTAATATAGTGTACATTACTGGGTATTTTGGTTGTAAATGTAATAGAGAAAGAGAAATTTAAAATATTCTCACAATGAGATACACAGTATTTTATCTCAGACTCACAGATTTACCTGACTAGTAATAAAATTATTCCATTTAGAGGCAACATGGCTGTAACTATTTTACATATATAAATTTTGGAAATCATAGAGGAAGTGCAGTATGAGAAGTGAAACATGGTATTTTTGGTCACAATGCAGTAACAACTATGGGACCTGAGGTCTCAGAGACCCTATATTGACTATATACTGTGTGTACAAAAGGCAGCTTCTTGAAAATTATCCATGAAATTAACCATCATTCAACATATTTTTGTTTAAGACTTCATTCATGTCATGTAAAATATGAGGAAACAATTCCTTACAAAGCTGTATTAAAATATATGCACCACTTACTTAATTTATGGCAGAAAAAGCCCTTAGCTGCCAATACATTTTCCTGAAGAGACTGGGTTTCAACTGAAGATTTAAATAACTAGTTTTAATTTGCAGCAGTGTCTCTGAAGAAGAAGAGAATACATGGAAGTGCCTCTTTCAAGAAACAAGTTACTGTTTATTATTTGTTGCAAAATCTGAACAGTAGGGGATTTTTATATTCTAAAACTGTCACTATCATGAAAACTAAATGTGTAAAGTAGTTGATATTAAGCACTGTCTCAACAAAATTGTATAGAAAGGTCTTCTAAACTTTCTAAACATGACCTTCCTCCAAAGGTCAGAGGACATGATCAGATCTGCTGAGCTAAAAGCACAAATCTACTCAGTGCTGGAATGCCCTACATCAGTACCTGTACAATTTAAAGTATTTAAGTGAGAGGTGCATTCTGCATCCCTTGTGAAATTCCTATATACAACTGCTACATGTGATGAACCAGAAGAATTTCACTGCCATGATTTCTTTAATGTTGCTTTCTGATTACAAGCCTTATTTCACAGTAAAAGAGGAAGTATTTTGGATGAAAAAATTACAATGGTACAACAGTACTGTCAACTCAAAACAAGTTACAAACACTATGTCTGATTATTGCACTTGTTGTTTGCATCTTTAGCAGGATATTCCTTTCAAAGTACATTTTCTTAAAAGGGCAAAATTGTGGGCAGTCTTGTGTGACTGATAAACTGTATGACCTGATCAGATTTTTAATGTACTTGGTAAAAATTTTCTTAATTTGAGTTATTTTTTATCACTCTCCAGTTCTTGAAGTTTTCAGATCTAGAAGTGCTTTTACTGTAGTAAGGACTATAGTATTCCACTGTACAAAAAAGCAGTAGAATGATAGAAAAATTTGGGATGGAAAGTACATCAGGAGGTCTCTCAAAAAGCACAGGAGACTGGAATGCAAAGAAGATGTTTCAGCTCTGGTAATTTGTGCTTTCTGCAAAAGTTAAATTGTACAGAAATTTGCCATTAAATGCCATTAAATTTACAACTTTTTAATCCAGATAACGTGTATTTTTGTGAAAGTACCATACATAGTGGACAAGAAGATTGTGCAGCTTTGTGTTAGTTCATTTTGCTTGGAAAACTAGGACACATTTTCAATGTAATCCAGCATAACAGTAAAGAAAATGAAATAACTTGAGAGTGTGGTGCATGCAAACTCTCTGGTATTAACACTACTCAGAATACCTCACCAGTCATATACATGGATCAGGTTAGTAGCCAAATTATATTTAATTGTTCCCTATGAGAAGATAAACTGGGGAACAGAACTATAAAATTTACATGTCATTACTGTGGTTTTACTTTTAATGATGCATATTTATAAATTTGCCATTCTTTAAAAATTAGACTAGCATGATTTGATTCAGTACCATTTTTTACAGAATATGTATCTAACGAGAAAAAATTGTTCTGTGGAACTTTACTTACAGAAACTAAATGCATCAAGCTCATCAGAAGGCAGCACTGTTGATATTGCTCCTCCTGGAGAGGGCGAGCAAGCAGAAATTGAAAGTGAAGAAGCTCTTGAACCAGAAGCCTGTTTTACTGAAGGTTGTAGAGTAACTGTTGACTTAAGAGATGTATTACTAAAATGACATTGTTACTAGGCATATTTAGGTTCTTGTGGGTTTCAAATATGGTGTACCTTCATGTCCTCAAAAATCAAAAGAAGATATTTTTAGTCCAGAATGCTGGAAATCAGATTAAAAAACAAGGTTTCCCTTGGCTTTGAGTAATTTCATACATCTGGCCACTGCATACAACTTGTAACTAAAAAACTCCTTTAACTTTTCAATTTGTAAAATGCTATTTGAAAGGGCCCTTGAAACTCAAAAGAAATAAATTTTTGTGTGACTCCATCAACAAATACAACAGTTACATGCCAACAGTCAAAAATATTGATGTTTTTTGGATTGACTTCTTTCATAATTAAGTAAACTATCGTCTATTTTCTCTCCAGATTAGTTTTCTTAATTCAGATATTCATCATCCTGTGTGATGTGGTAGCCTATTCAGCATTCTTTTTACTTTTTAAAATTCTTATAAAATCAGTAAAAGCCACTAATAATATATACCACAGTAAATATTGACTTTGAAGTAATTGGCTTTTGGATACTAACATCTCTTAATCTAATGCAGGTTGTGTGCAGAAATTTCCATGTTGTCAAGTAAGTATAGAAGATGGCAAAGGAAAAACTTGGTGGAATCTTAGAAAAACCTGCTACAGCATAGTTGAACACAACTGGTTTGAGACTTTCATTGTATTCATGATTCTCCTCAGCAGTGGAGCACTAGTAAGTAGAACAAAATTGCAGATGCTGAAATATTTCAATATCTCTTAGGAGCAACAGCAAAAATTAACTTTGCTTCAGAAAGACTTGCTATGCTTGGAGCTGTATAAAACTCCCTGCATTTTATCATTCCAGGATGGAATGAAACGACCCAAACTTGAAAAATTTGATACATTTCATATGCACTTTTTAAGTCACGCTTTTGTCTTGCTGCTATAAAATGGTGCCATTTTCTTTAAGACAGCACAGCTACTCAAAGTTTAAATTGCCTGCCATTTTTCAGCAGGTTTGTCAAGAGATTTGAGTATAAAGGACTATTGTTAACTGTGAATATATAGCTAAATATATGGGTTTAAGTCTAATTCCTCCTAGGCTGATCCACTTTTTGAATTTTGCTCGGGAAAGACCATACTAAAAATGGAATAATTATTCTATTCCTATTTTGAAGGCAGGAGATATGGAAGAGTGTGGTAGCAAATTAAACATAACAACCACTCTCCAAAAAGATTTGCATTACCTATCTTTCCAGCTTTACTCAAGCTGAACATTTGCTACAATATCAATGTGCATAGTTGTACATTCTAGCAAATACATTGCTTTTTAATTTGAATTTTTAGACATAAGTTTTATCTAACTGCTTTCTAGAAAGCAATATAAATATCTGCAACAGATACATAAGAAAGGCGGGTTCTGTGTCTATATGAAAGTTTCTTAATACCACAGAGAACAAAAAAAATTATGCTGTTTCTTGCTTCATTCATTAGTAAATGAGAAATTTTTTAGATTTCTTTTTTTTCATTTTTTTTTTTTTCAACTCCAGACAGGTCTCCTGTTGCTCCAATTAGTAGTAATGTTTAAGATGGAAAATATATACAATAAGAAAAATGCAGAAAAACAAGGGCAAATATTAGCTCTTCTCTAATTATTTTTTATTCTTTATTCCTTAATTTTATCATTCATATTCTGTGAGACAGTAGTAATACCTGAATATATTTTTATAGGCTTTTGAAGATATATATATTGAACAACGCAAAACTATCAAGACTATGCTGGAATATGCTGACAAAGTTTTTACGTATATTTTCATTTTGGAAATGCTTTTAAAATGGGTAGCATATGGTTTTCAAATATATTTTACTAATGCCTGGTGCTGGCTGGACTTCCTGATTGTTGATGTAAGTACAAATTAATATTGTAAAATTCCCTAAAGTTTCTGTCTTTTAAAGTTCATTAGTACTAGATTAATATTATAAATGTGCAAAAATAATTCCCATTTTATAGTTATACTGCATTACTAATGGCCTGCAGTGATTTGGAGGTGTTATTTAAAGTCCATTCATATGCCAAAAGGAAAAGGATGGCTGCCTATCAGTTTTTCCATTTTTCATGGTTAATATTTTCATGCAAAGGATGTATCAAACTTGAGATTTTATGAGGAAAAAATTTAGTTTTTAAGCATGCTATCATTAATGGACGCTGACTATGCTACCTTATTTCTTAGAAAATAAGACAGTTCATTGTTCAAGTTTCTTCTTTGAACACTGCAGCTTTTCAAATGAAACAATTAATTTGGTCCAGATTTCATCTACGTTCTCAGAACTCTCTCACTGAAAACTATCCTGTAATCATTTCTAGCAGAAACAGAAAGATAGTGGCTATTTGATCTAAAAAATAATTGGTTTTAATGGATTGACAATCTGCAATAGCTAAATCAGCTATGACTTGGCAGGGTTTATGACAGAGGAAAATACAAGGCTTCTTGGCTGCCTTCCCAGCTGCGATACACTTCTGTGCAAAGGCCTTGCTTATGTTGTTGGAAGGGATCAAAGCTGGTTTTGCTCCCAGAATATTTTGGTCTCTTGCCTCACACATTATCTGACCCAGTTCATTGACTATACATGTCCTCAGTGTGCAACTGTGGAACTAAGAGATTGCATCTCACAGCAATTGTGCATTTATAGTAATTTCTGCCCATGCTACCATATTTCTTGAGATATTTGCATAAATTCTGGTCTCATCAATACTTATTCCATATGTATATAGAGATCTATCCTATTTGTAACTCCCACAGGAAAAAAAACCCCTAGCTAGATTGGCCCATAATTCAAAATGGATGATCTTCTCTTTTTTCTAACCTGCCCGAGTTAGTTTTGTTACACACTTAATCTCTAGCTCTGTCCTGAAAATCTACACTAGAATGAAGCACTGTGAATGGTTTTCCTAAGAGGATGTTAATGAAGTAGAGAGATACACTCTTATAGGATTGTGTTAAAAATTGATTTTTTTTAATATAAACTACAACTCATGTTTTAATTATTCTTTTTGTATCTTAACCACATTATTCTAAACTATACTCTATGATTTCCTAGTTTAGCCTCAGAGATGTTGTTATCTGAGCAGGCTTTCAAACTTAATAATACATCATTATAAGCAAAGCAAAAGTTAGGTTGCTAACTTTTTCCCATAGTTTGTGGTTTTATAAACAAAAACATGAATAAATAAGATTGGAACTTTGTACTGTTGAAGAATTATTTTCAATGTTCTAGCAAGAGGTAAAAAATGCTTTACTGTGTTAATGCTAACTCAGCAATTTCTTTAGCACCACCACCACTTGAAAGAAACATGGGAGCTCATGTTATCTTCCTATAGAGAAGCAGAGTCTGCACTGCTTTAACTAGCAGTTTAATCAGGTGTGATTCAGCAGCATCCTGCCAGTGAGAACACCAATGTCTCTTTCTTCATTAGAAGTGACTAAAGTTAATCAGATTGTTTAATTCCATTCTCTAAAATTTTTCAAGGGTAAACACAGATAGTCCTTTAGGGCTTTGACCTTTAGTATCTCACGTATCTGAGTCTCTCACTGTGACAAGTAACCATAGCTGCTCTCACTGATTGTGACTAAATTAGATTTTGATAATTACAATAAGAAATGGTAATTTTCAGCTCTGTCACTTTACAGCTGTGACAGATGACTCCTGGTACATCTGCCTACCTCCATTTAAGACACTATCATGCCTACTGTACGACCTGACCGAAGAATTTGAGCAGGGCTGTCACTGCTAAGCTTCTAAACTTTTTTTTTTTTTTTGCAACAGATAGGACATACAATCCTTCAATTTTAAGAGACATATCTTTCTACCATTTTGAGTTCATTTTCATTTCTTAAAATTACTGCATCTGCATGAATGAATCTATTTATCAGTGTACAGAGACATTTACTTTCTCACGTACTAGCAACAAAACAGGTGGAACAGATGAGAGAAGACCAAGTTAAAAAGACTGAGATCACCAGAGAAGTACAGAACAGCTATATATACAATAGAATTCCAAGCAAAACTTTGCATCCCATATGAACTGTCCAGAGGAAAACACACTGTTTCCAATAGATAAAGTATTTCTATGAGAAAAAACTTCCTGTTTATGGTATAAGAGCACTATCACCACAGTAAGAAAGCTGCCAATAATCTGAAATAGGCAGCACAAACAAGATTGAAGAATTTTACACTCAGAACCTAAGAACTGCCAATATACACAGTGCCACTGAAGGCTTTCAGGAGCTGCTGCTACCTAACAATTTGGAAGGGGTGTTGTTTGTGAAAGATAGGTAAGGCATGGTGCAAATTTGGGGAGAAAAGTATAAAATGAAGGAGCCATTAATGTGAGTTCAATTTCATAGGACACCTCACTCTCCTAGTGAGAGATTTTTCAAATATTTGTTTCATTGTTTACTTTTAATTCATAAAATGTGCTGTCTTTACACTAAGGTTTATTGTTATGCCTGGGCATCTTGTTGATTTGAGTGAATAAATGAATATTCTATTAAAAATACAGAAAATTCCATGTCTTGTTATCTCTGGAACATATTATAGGTGACTAAGGATAAAAAAGATCTCTCTCACTGTATTGTCACAGGAAAAATGTATTAATGATAATTATTAATAATAACTATTGTCAGTAGTTAATATAATAGCTGAGGAATAATGTTATTTCTTGTAAGTGAACAGGCTTCAGTTGCAGACTATGAAAATCAGTAAGATTTTCTTTTTAATATGCTTATAAATCACAGCAAGTTCCATTTATCCATTAGAGCAATAAAATAATCCTTTCCTTTTCTAAAAAGAATTACATTCTGACATGAAATCCGGTTGAAATATCCAGCAATGTTAATTCACTAAAACACTATTTTCTGTTATATAATATACATAGAAAGATAACAATGAATGATTGATTTGTATTTGCTCTTGGACTGGCCTTCTTAGACATGATCTTGTGTTTGTGAGTCATCTAATTGGTCTTTTTGGATATAAGTAACATAGGAAACCAACTTTTCATATAATGGGCAAAATCTTACCACCATTATCAGTGAACTCCTATTTCTGTACAGTCTTTGAAGAATTCTTTAAACTGAGGCACAAAAATTAACATTTGAGGGATTTTCTTAAGGACCAAAATATGCCTATGTGCATTTACACATCATCTATGCTTTTGGTGGTATAAATTAATAAAATATGAGTAAGGTATGACTTTTCCCCAATCCTGTCTCCAAAACTGTTTGAAGAAAATGAATTCTTTTCATATTAACACTGTCTAAAGCTCAGTTCCATTTGAGAAGTAAATTAATTGCTCCTTACTTAAGTGGATTGTCTTTGAACAAAATCCCAATAACATGCATCAGGAGCTTAACACTGCTGTAGATAATAAAGCTCTTACTGCTACAAGGTGAGCAGCTGTTAATATCTATCCCATAATATTTTCCTATACTTAGAAGATTTAAAAAAAAAAAAACAGAGACTTGCCAGGCAAGTGAGAAAGTACCAGCCCTTTCAATACATATTTCAGACATATCCTGGTTATTGTTGCTATGAACTGTTTAACTTAGAAGTAATATTTATAACAAATATTTGTAATTAGCTACTACAATATTTATTATATTATTAATGTTTATAGATATTCACAATATTGACAGAAGTTAATAAAATAATTTAATGTACTCAGAATTTTAAATTGTTTGGAAGGTTGAACCTTAATGAAGTTACAGAAAGTATGGCTATTTTGTCTTTAAATATTCCTGAAAATTTTATCCTTCTCCAACAGTACGCTTTCACATGACTGTTAAACCCTATCCAACCATAATAGATAGACATTTAATAGCATACATTCCTTTTTCAGCCATGCCTTTATGAGACCTCTTGCCTTTCCAGCAAGTATGGAAATGGTGGCGTTCCACAACTGGACTGTTGATTTGTTGCTTGAATTTGTATTCTTTTTAAATAAACACTGTAGAACTATTTTAAAATATTTTTTTTCTGTATTTTATAGGTCTCATTGGTTAGTTTAATAGCCAATGCTCTGGGCTATTCTGAACTTGGTGCCATTAAATCGCTACGGACATTAAGAGCTTTAAGACCTTTAAGAGCCTTGTCACGATTTGAAGGAATGAGGGTGAGATAAAATGAATGAGTCTGAACAAATGTATGCATACAAAAATTAATGTATTAATGGTTACACTCACACTTTCTTCAAAGAACTCCAAAATAGGAAGGCATGCAAAAATGTGTGGAAAAAGGCCTTTCAACATGTCCTTACAAACAAGATCTATGTACACCTTACATTAGAGCTCATGCATAGTTTTGATTTCCCAGCCCCCTGACAAAATTTCCATTGATTTGTGGACCTAGAAAAATAAAAAGACATGACAAATTTTACAGTAGAGGGTTGGAGGTTTTTTCCTGCGGTTTATCTGAGAAAATTTTTTACTCAACTTCTGTAGCTAACTTCAATTCTGTGTTAGGTTGTCAGTGGTTCAGGATAGAACACGATTAGCTGGAAAACAAAACAAACCAATAAAAGGTGAAAAAGCTGATGACAGTGGCACACCAGAAACTAAATCTTCACTGTGCCTCCCTATCTACCTGCCTGGGGAAAAAAAGTTCCACATTAAATGCTGTAGTATTAGGAAAAGCTTTTTTGAACAGACACCTGAAATAAGGATAGGTATGGAAGTATAGAAGGAGAGAGATGGGAAATCATTTTCTCAGCTAGAGACTTTTTACTTCATATGAATGTAAAGAGAGCTAAAACCCTCCTGTTGAGGAGATTTTCATTTTCATATTCTGCCAATCTGACAAAAACAAACCAACCAACCATAAAAAAAAAACCTCCTGGAAAAACCGTTTTATAAACTGTAGCAGACCATGCTACTTACTGAAAAAATTGGCACATAAAAAATTAACAAGAAAATGTTATTGAGAAATCTCCTTTTGATCTTTGACCTTAAAATACCCCAATGCTGCAATACATATTTATAGCTCAGTCACAGGTCTTCATTTGCCAAATAAATAATGTTCTTGTCTGGGCAAGGCTGCCGATACCCTAGAGATGGCCACACCTGCCAGTGTAGGGAAGCGTGTCCTGTGCACATCACCATCACCACTATGTTTTACGTGATTTGCAATCCAAACAACACGTTAAGTGCCCATCTAATAAATAAGCAAAACTTCTACTGATGCTAGACTACTTTTGGTCAACTCAGTGAAACAAAAAATACCACCTTTGTCAAAACCATACACAAAAGACTACTGCAGTCTCTACTCATTTGCTAGAAAATTATTGTTTGAATATCTGCAGCTTTCTTTTAGTTGAAGTACAATAACTAAAAGAAAACTTTTGTCCAAGGATTTCATCTGGTTTTTACTGCCACTTGCCCATACACAGTAGCTCAAGGGAATTAAATGCAACCAATCAAACAGAAAAAGAAGGATAAGTGTAAGAGCAACTGTAGTAACCCAGGCAAGTTATAACCAAGAGCAAATGCTGTTAAAAAAGATTAAATAAGATACCCTTAATTACGTTGCATTATGTGTGGATACTAAAATACACTGATGCCAGTACATACATAATGTGTCTAAGAACAAAATCATTAGTAATGATAGTTTTACATGCAGACATTTTTATTCAGTCTTCCACATCATCATTCTTTGAGCTTTTTCTGGTTTATTTTCTATTTATAGATTTTAATTTATATTGCTGGAATTTAACATTTATTTTTCTCTTTTTCTCTAGAGCACACAAATTCTAAGAATCCATCTTGCTACTAACAGGTTTTCTTTTGCTTTTTGATTTTTTTTCAGACTTTTGCATTGTCTTTGTTTCCATCTCATTTTATTTCATGCTTTTTGCAATCTCATTAGCATTTTATTAAACCTTAATTAAAATTTGCCCCACAAATTTTCTTGTAATATTTTAACTGTCCCTCCCATAATAACACTGTTTTGACATTTTTAAAGTATTAAAGTATTTTCATTTTCTTTTCATAAGCTAAGTGGCTATTTTGTCTAATTTTTACACTAGGTGGTTGTAAATGCCCTTGTAGGAGCAATCCCATCTATCATGAATGTATTGCTGGTATGTCTTATATTCTGGCTAATCTTCAGCATCATGGGAGTAAATCTTTTTGCTGGAAAATTCTATCACTGTGTCAACACCACAACTGGTGAGATGTTTGATATCAGTGATGTCAACAATTATACTCAGTGTGTAGAACTCATAAAAAGCAATCAAAGTGCCCGATGGAAGAATGTGAAAGTAAACTTCGATAATGTAGGAGCTGGATATCTTGCTCTGCTTCAAGTAGTAAGTAGATTTATATATTTTCTTTTTGCTCTTTTTAAAGATATCTAGGAAAAATGGGCAAGTTAAGACTGTTAAGTAAAGGAGTAAGTTCTTCATAGCAATAATGTACAGCTCACGCAACTCTATTACACTGTTTCTCGTAAATTTTTTGTTACTGATAGAGTAATTTTCCTTTCCAAGACTAGGAAATACAGTCTCATGATGATGATAATAATAATGTGAAAATAGTAAGTGTAGAAAATAAAAGAATCTCTTTAGTGGTGCACAGTACAGAACTATCATATTCCTTGCTTCTTAAAGATGCATTATAGTATACTAAATAAGTATTATGTTACTTATGATATTATGCTTGTGAAGTATTGGATGTTATTGCATAGCATATTCATTCCATTAATTACTGCTACTTATATAAAAACTGTAAATTGCATTTCTCCTTCAATTGCTTATCTTATGCACTGTGTTCAGAACTGCCTTTATTCTAGATACTGAACATATTTTATTTGTGTCAAAGAAATAAAGACCTTAGCTCTTTACAGGTTCCTTGCTTACAACGGAGCTTCTGATAGCAAGGAACTGATTCAAAACACAAGCAAGAAAGCATGTGATTAAATTTAGATGATTGAACTCTGTAGAATCGCTTGTCTATAACTGAATATACAGCTTCACTGAATGAAAAGATTTTTACAGCTCTGATATTCAAAGTTATCTAAGAATTATATGCTTGCCCCTTCTATCTCAGAGCAAGTCAGTATCTCTAGCTGACCTTAATTCCAAAATTAACTACCTAGGTTAAAATATTTTGCCTGTAAAGGCAATGTGACTCTTACGTGCTGACGATGACTCTGATTCTCTGGCTTCAGATCTCATTGCTACCAATGCCTCTGAAGATGTGTAAGGAAAGATGTGTAAGCTTCTCTTGAAGCTGTGTATAAATGTCATCTGTGTCACACATCCAGAC
This sequence comes from Promerops cafer, assembly GCA_013398275.1. NCBI lineage: Eukaryota > Metazoa > Chordata > Aves > Passeriformes > Nectariniidae > Promerops > Promerops cafer. The sequence goes on along the minus strand of VZSE01013216.1, from coordinate 763,908 downwards.
AGTCTAGGTCTTCAATAACTACTTCACTACTGTGAACCTTTCACCCTTCTTCTCTCTCTCTCTCTTTTTTTTTTTTTTTCATTATTTTCCTCTTCAAATATTCCTTCTGACCTTTACTTTCCCCACAGAGATTAAGGTATCTTTGAGCATGTTTTGTGTCACATCTTCATTTGACTGCCTCCATTAACATTTTGCCTCCACTCTTCTGTATTTATTGCTCTTATCTAACTCTGATCCTTTCCTAATATTGCTATGCAAAGTGCACCAAATGGCTGGTAATTGCCACCTGAGCCAGAAAGATCTGTGAAGCCTGGCTTGAAGCACACCACCTTAGCAATTGGTATTGCACTGCAAGATTCAGGAGGATATGAACGCTTCCAGAGGGCAAGTTTTCTACTGTGGAAACTGGCAGTTGTACCAAAGTACCACAGCTACTTCTGGCAAGCACAGATGGAAATATAGTCCTTGGGATGGTTCCTCTCCTGAACCTCCTCAGGAGTGATGCTCTTTGTTCATTTCACAGGCTTTTTAGCTCTTTTTTCTTTATTGTGAATAAGCTTGGAAACCCTGGCTAATGGTTGCACACTCACACTTTCAACTAGCATGTCACACCAACTTTGGTGTTCCTTAGAAAATGGACAACCTGCATCCATTAAAATCACCTACTTAGAGCAACATACTGTTGACTTGTTGAGATCTTCAGAGCCTGGTTTTTAATATTGTTTGAATAAATAAAAAGAAAATTGTCAAAAAACCACTAATATTACTATGAAAAATATTTATGATGCCTGTGTTGTCAAGTGTGGTTCAAAAATTTAGAAGTGATTTTATTAGAAGTGGAGGTCCAGATAAATAACCTAGTTCTTGTATGTATTATGAATTTTTATGGGGAAGATAAACCAATTTGTTTTATTTCTAGGCTACTTTCAAAGGATGGATGGATATTATGTATGCTGCTGTTGATTCACGAGATGTAAGTGTACATCTTTCAAAGGTCATCTCTTGATTATTTTCTCATAAAGAGTATAGAATTTAAACAGCTACACACAAAATGAAGAATTATAATCAGCAACAATTCATATTTTTTAAAATCTCAGAATCTTTACTGGAAAGAATTAATCCCACTTTCTTCTGTTTAGCCAAAAAAGCTGAATTATCTTCACTGGATTTTTTTTTTTTTTTTTTGAAGAATAACGTTAATGTAATAGAACAAAGAAGAATTTTTTGACAAATTCTTTTCGTAATCATAAGTATGAATTAATTTAAGATTCTATGATGCAGTTATTAAATATGGAACACATTAATCGGGTTTTATAATTTGTAACTGTGCATTTCATTGTTTCCTTAGACTGAGCATCTATGTTGTCTAGATATTTTAGTGCAATTAGATTTTAAGGTTGAAGATCACCTGTTAAGCTTTCTGGGGATTAGATTTTTATTTTGGCTACAAAACTAGTACTCTGTTTAACTTACACAAATAGTCATGTTAATGATATTGTCTCGCAGTGTAAAATATCCTGTGGCATTATCTTTAGCATTTCTACACTCAAGCTTATTGTGCTGGGTAAAATAAAAATTAAAAAAAATCAAGACAATAACAAAATCTTCCTTTGAAACTTCCTCAACATAATGGATTTCACAAAACATATATTCACTAGATATTTATTAAAAGCATCTGTTCCTAGCTGCATGTAAGCATGCTCATGCAAGACCAAAAGAGTTCCAGGGAGATTTAGGCGATAGTAAAATTTATTGATTCTGTTGCATGATAATATACTGACCACAATAAAATTATAAAATAGATTTCTGCTATTAAAATTTAAGTGTTAATAACTGCTCTGCATCCCACATTGCTTCTTTCTTCTATATGAGGAACTTTTTATATATGTACATACACAAAGATATCTGTGGGCACATTTACTTAAAAATTTCATATGAACAATAATTCTGTCAGCTTCCAGTTCTCCAAATATTGATTGGAATGCACGAGTTGGATCTTTTAAATAAATTAGTGCTGTTCACAGCTTTTCTATCTGAGATGGCACATACCTAATTCTAAATTATACATACTGTTTTTTACATCTAGTATTCTCATGGGTAATATTTTTTTTAATATTTTGTAGGTAAAAGATCAACCTAAGTATGAGGACAACTTGTATATGTATCTCTATTTTGTCATCTTTATCATATTTGGATCATTTTTTACCTTGAACCTTTTCATTGGTGTTATTATAGACAACTTCAACCAACAAAAAAAGAAGATAAGTATTTAAAATATTTCCATATTGGTATGAATTACTAGTTATAATGAATTAATAAGTTATTTCTTTAAGGCTAATAAAAATCAAAAGTAATTTCAAGTCCTTAAATAATGTGTCTATTTTTTAATAATAATCTGTGCTAAAATCTGTGGATGTGATTCTGAACTTTGCATTTTTAGCATTTTGACAGGTGAAAAGTTGGTTCATAATAATTTGCAAATTGAGTAAACAGTTAAAATGAAGACTTGAAAAGTAAATGTGAATTATTGGTTTGATTGGATGCAATATTATCTGGCATGAAATAATTTCTTTTTCAATTGAAAGAATTAAGATAAATTAAGGTACATTAATTGTAATTATTCTTACAAACTCTTGACACTTAATGAAGACACAATATGGCATTGTGTTCATACAATGAATAATGGATCTGCAAACAGATTAAACAATAAGTCAAGAGTAAGTAAAATAGACCTCGTATGAATAGGCTTATAGATAAAAGTAAAAATGTGTACATAAGGGCCTTTTTTTCCTAAAACTTTAGTGAGAAATTAGATGAATTCATTAGACACAAATACAATCTATAATTTCTTATCAGTAGTAAAGCAAAGATATACAGGGAATGGTGGTTTCTTTCTGTATACTTTTGACATACAAGTATGTTTAAAATAATCATATTAATAATGCATACAATTTAGTTTTAAAGAGCTTTAAAATACAAAAATACAAATAATCACATTTAAAATATTTTGAAGCCTCACAGTTTTTAGTTTTCAAATGCCAGGGTCATTCTAAATTTTTGTGTGCTGAGAAAAAGCAGTTTCATATGATTTGCTTTTTTCCAATTACCGATTAAAAAACAGCAATACCAGACAGAATCTCTAGTAAAAGAAAACTGTGAACTGCAGAAATTTTCCCTTGTGCTTCTTTAGTTTCCTAAAAGAGTCATAAACATGCCTGGAGTTACTATCAATTTTGTGATGCTTCAGGCTGTGGTAGCCAATTTAGCAAACGGTGACGTTGACATCGTGCTTCCATCAACTCAGTGAGGATTCATCAATAAGCACAATTTACTTATACTGGAAGTCAGTCAGTCAGTTACACATCTGACTGGCAGCACTTGCATCTGCAAACAAAGGCTGATTTGAGTTCATCAAGGTTCCAGTGGTGTTTTAATTTGCTATGGAATGACATGAATTACTTTTCTTAATTTTACATCAAAGGTGGGGTTTTTTTTTGCTGTTAAAACCCACAGAGTTATGCCTCTTTTAGACTTGTCCAGTAATCCTAAAAATCTATACAGAAGATAGGACATGTAAGGCACTAGTAACACTCCTATTCACTAAACATATCCTAATCAGCAAGTTATTGAACAGCATCAGTATAGCAAGAATGCTTTTAGCCATGTCAGCGAAAGTGAGGATGAAGACATTGGAAAAACTCAACTGTCAAGCTGACAAGACACCACTAATGGGTTTTTCCTGTGTGTTAGGAACGTATATGAGCATTCACACTATAAACACCTGAAAAAACCCTTCATTTTTTATATAAATTAAATATAATTTTAGTATTATATTACAGAGAGACATACTGTAGATAAATGTTTTATGTATGGACACAATACTAATTAATTTTGATATTATTTCTTTACTTTGGAGGTCAGGATATATTTATGACAGAAGAACAGAAGAAATATTACAATGCAATGAAAAAACTGGGATCCAAAAAGCCACAGAAACCTATTCCGAGGCCAGTGGTATGAGTGATTTGATTTTTAAATACTTGTTTGAGAATAAGATCTTGTCCCCAAAATAAGGTTATAGGTCTGAAAAGAAAATATTTTTCCAACTTATTCTCTTGCAAAGGTAGAAACTGTCCCTTTTTTAATCCATCAGATTAGATCATTCATATTTTGTTTAAAAACATACACAGTGAAGTATGAACAAAATGATTTAATAATGTTAATATGATAAATTTCAAAATTCCCTGCCTAAGTCCTGGAAAACCACAATTGATTGGATCATTGATTGGTTCTTGTTACCAGGGATAAACTTCATTTTCTGTTTTTTCTCCTCACAGAGAATTTGTAGGAAATGGGGATGCACTGGCCCTTGCTGCTGAAGACAGAAAGGGGCACTGGTAACCTATTGGGAAGGACAGATGCAGAAAATCTTACAGAATAAAAGAATGTCCTAGGGAGTAAAGCATAGACTAGGATAAATTTGTCTCTAAGATAAGACACTACTCTTGTTATTTACTGAACTCCTACACTGTTTAAAAAAATAAAATACTTGTTGCACCTTATGCACCAAGTGGTTAAAAATAGACTTTCTAAGGAGAGACATATGGCAAAAAACATTGAGCTAAGTACTAAAGAAAAACTAGGATATTACAGTCATGGCGTGTTTGAGACATGTATCTTCAGCAGCCCAATGATCTCACCAAGCACAATTAGTTTAAGGAGGAAAGAGGGTTAGCATTCTAAAACCATCTGAGAATAAAGATAAGAAAATGAGTTTCTGTTTGGCTGGTACTCTTGCTGGCTATCAATTTACACCACCTATGTTACCCCAATAATATTAACTGTCATTGTTATTACTTTTATTATTGCACTGTTTCCCTTCTTGTCTCTTTAGCCAACAGTGGCAAACTTCTTGATTCACTCTAACAGGATGTGATATAAATCAGCATGTGCTGGGCTTGTATTAATGCCTGTATTGTGAATGAGTCTTGCTCTGCACTCCTAAATCTTGAAGGGAGTTGTTTTCTCATTTGGCATTTTAAAAGAAAATTATATTCACTGTATAAACCGCATTCCATCTTTGTGTTTGCAGAACAAATTCCAAGGCATGATCTTTGATTTTGTAACCAAACAAGTATTTGACATCAGCATCATGATACTCATCTGCCTTAACATGGTCACAATGATGGTAGAAACAGATGATCAGAGTAAAGAAATGGAAACAATTTTATCCCGGATTAACCTGGTGTTCATTGTCCTTTTCACTGGAGAATTTGTCCTGAAATTGATTTCACTTCGCCATTACTACTTCACTATAGGCTGGAATATTTTTGACTTTGTGGTCGTGATTCTCTCCATAGTAGGTAAGGGCAATTCCCTTTCAAGAAAGAACTAGTGGAAGAAATAGGAAACATTTGTTTCAAGTATGTTGATACTGATTGCAGAATTTCCTCTTTCCTAGATGACTTACATGTTGATTCAGATCTTCATACTATCTAGCATACAATATATGTAATGTTGCATATAAGATTTTTATCTCTCCAATTAGATTCACTGTCATTTTCTACATCAAAAGACATAATGGAACTGTTTGGCACATTAGATTAATATGCACAAATATAAAGAGGAATGTTTAGTGCTATATGCAAACTAACCATGGATTTACTTTCAGTACTAAAACTGAAAATTATGTGAAATGGGTGAGATTTTTTTTACTTTTGCTAACTAAGATTTGTCAGTTAAAAACTAGTGACTATCCAAGGTGCAAATGAGTGACACATCTGAGAAAGAGTGTGTTGATAAAATGTAGATCTGTTAAAGAAATCTCTGACTTTCAGAAATTAAGCCAATATCATCCTTCATAAAGACAGTGGTTATAGGCTCAGCTTCAAGAATTAGCTGTATCTAAAACATAAACATCCTTTTCCCAACCACTTTAAGAACTACAAAAAGCTTAGACAGGGAATACCTACTTGCCACAAGCAGTCCTTATTTTACTTATTTACCTTCTCTAGGATAGCATTTCAACATAAGGAAATATGCTTTCACCTTATTAACATCTTTCAATAAAATTTAATAACTTGTATAATTTTTTGATATAACATAGAATCCCTATACTGATTATTTTGGAGATAGCAATAAATAAATCCTTCTATAGGTAATTAATTCATTTAAAGTTTTAATTATTCACTTTTTTTCCCTAGGTATGTTCTTGGCTGAGATGATTGAGAAGTACTTTGTATCTCCCACACTATTCAGAGTCATCAGGCTTGCCAGAATCGGTCGAATCCTGCGCCTCATTAAAGGCGCCAAGGGAATCCGCACTCTGCTTTTTGCTTTGATGATGTCTCTTCCTGCTTTGTTCAACATTGGGCTGCTGCTCTTCCTGGTCATGTTCATCTACGCAATATTTGGCATGTCCAACTTTGCCTATGTCAAGAGGGAGGTTGGGATCGATGACATGTTCAACTTTGAAACATTTGGCAACAGCATGATCTGCCTGTTTCAGATCACCACGTCCGCTGGCTGGGACGGTTTGCTCGCCCCAATTCTGAACAGTGGGGAGCCAGACTGTGACCCCCATAAAGATCATCCAGGGAGCTCTGTGAAAGGTGACTGTGGCAACCCTTCTGTTGGGATTTTCTTCTTTGTCAGCTACATTATCATATCCTTTCTGGTAGTGGTGAACATGTACATTGCTGTGATTTTGGAGAACTTCAGTGTTGCTACTGAAGAAAGCGCTGAACCCTTGAGCGAGGATGACTTTGAGATGTTCTATGAAGTCTGGGAGAAGTTTGATCCCGATGCAACACAATTCATAGAATATAGTAAATTATCAGATTTTGCAGCTTCATTAGATCCACCTCTTCTCATAGCAAAACCAAACAAAGTCCAGCTTATTGCAATGGATCTGCCCATGGTGAGCGGTGACCGAATTCACTGCCTTGACATCTTGTTTGCTTTCACAAAGCGTGTTTTGGGGGAAAGTGGGGAGATGGACGCCCTCAGAATACAGATGGAAGATCGGTTTATGGCAGCCAATCCTTCTAAAGTCTCCTATGAACCAATTACAACCACACTGAAGCGAAAGCAGGAGGAGGTGTCTGCTGTCATCATTCAGTGTGCTTACAGACGTCACCTTTTAAGGCTAAAAGTTAAACAGGTGTCTAGTATATATAATAGAAACAAAAACAAAGAAGGAGATGGACACATTATAAAAGAGATAATTATTGATAAACTAAAGGGGAACTCCACTCCAGAAAAAACGGATGAGAGCTCTTCTACAACTTCCCCACCCTCTTATGACAGTGTAACAAAGCCAGACAAAGAAAAATATGAAAAAGATAAAGCAGAAAAGAACTACAAAGGTAAAGACATCAGGGAAAATAAAAAATAATGATCTAAGAATTTTGTTAATGGGACAACTTGTTTACAGTCTTTGAGAATGAATCATCAACTGGACTCCTGCAGGAGATTTATGCCAAACTGACAGTTTTTACAGTATATATGTGTGTGTGTGCGCGCGTGTGTGCATATATATACATTATATATATACTTAAGGTCAGTGCCTATAACAAAACAGTGAACCTCCATCATCAGACTGTGACTCTGTTAATCAGGGTAAAAAACTTGACAAGAGGTTACTGTTTTCACTACAGCTGACACTGCTAAGAATAAGGGAAAAGGTGGCTCCATAGAGAAGACGGAGCAAAAGGATGCTTTATTTCCACAACATGTAGAACAGTAATTCTCTTCACTGTTTGTAATGCAACTGCCACATTGGTCATATTTTTACAAAAACTGTATTAGTGTATTTTTCATTTTTTTATTCACAGGTTGTTTACTATTACATGTCACTATTTTTGTAATAGGTTTTATGTTGGGGAAAGAGGTATGAGGACCAGGAGTTCTACTCTCAGATTCTCTATAATGTACAGATAGGAGTGATTTTCATAGACATGCTGCACTTGTCAATCATGCATAAATAAAAATATGACGTTGCACAAAGCTGAAGATTTTAAGAACTTCCATGTTTCAGGGTTGCTCTTAAATTTGAAGTTTTCTAACTACTTGTATGGCTGCATCCAGATTATGTGCATTCAGATTAATGTGCCTGGAGAGTCTCCTATAATTTACAGGAATCTGCAATGACTTATTTTTATGTGAATGATTAAACATGAACAAGTTCTTGTTTATGTTAAAATATTTACAGCTCAAAAAATATTGTGCAGTTTCTGCACTGGAAAAATAGCTCCACCAAGATATATCTGGGAGTTCTCTTGTTTTGTTTTGGTTTTGACAGCTCTTTTTTTTTTCCTGGGCTATTCTTTGGTTACTGTCTTCTCTCATTATCTCCAACATCCAGTGAATCCATAAAATACTCCTTCCCATGTAAATATTAACAGTATACTGTTGTGCATATTTGAGCATAGAATTAAATGGCTTTGCCGCATTGAATTGCATCAGATATGTACCACAGTATCGTTAATTTGTAAGAGCTCTACAGGACATGTTGTATTCTGTGTCATAGTTAGGAGAGTATCACTGATGCATGTCAATGCTGTTGCTGCTGTACCTTGCTCCTTCCACTGTCCACAGTCTCCACTATAGGAAGCCATGTGTCAGTGATGAAGTGAATCAAGTTGTCCAACCAGACCTCATTTTTTCAAATCATTAAGCAATAGTTTGCAGCTATTTATGAGCTTTTTTAGTTTTGCATTTTAAATTTGAAGTGGCTGCTATGTGGTGTAGAATCAGACTGTACAGGCCATATTGCAAACTGTTAAACCTGTTGACAATGTGGTTAGCATATATAAATGATGTAAAGAAATACCATTTGGCAACAGTTCTGTATATAAGAAAAGTGTCTTCAAGTTTAGATCACTGTTTCTTATATTTCTTTCCTCATTCACTTGGCTTATTTTCTAACCACAGTAATTCCAAACTGGCATCATCACACTATGAGAAAAAAGTGAGTATTTGTAGACTATCTTGTTTTAATAATATATTTGCATATATTCCAATGTGAAGTAAATTGTGTAAATCTGGAACCCAGCTGTTTCCAAATAGTTACAGGACATAGCAAGGAAAGCATTAGGGGAATGTGCGAATTTCTAGCACTATTTGCATCAGAAGTTCCAAGATAGTCTCATAGTTGTTTAAATCCTTGCTATCTTGCAGTGTCTGTTTACATAGTCTACTCTTATTCTTTTTTGAATCACAGTGCACTAGGCTTGTACAAATAAAATATTTCCCAAGAAAAAAATGGTACATTTGTATAATCGAGGACATCGGGACATTTTGTGTTTCACACACAAGCTAACATTAAATGTAGAATCTTTCTTTTACAAATGCTTTTGACTTGTAATGTGTTGGTGAAATGCATGCAGGAAATTGTTATTATCATAAACAACGCAAACAATATTACATATGAGCCAAAAAATAAAGATTTCTTTTTTTTTTAATTATGTTTATTTTGCTTTGTCTCTGACCTTCTGTTAGTTAAAGCAAGATAAAAACTGACTTTGGTGCAAATAAGAATTGCTTTCTTTTTCCCTACAGCTAAACACCTTATTCTTCACATTTTAACTTCTATGTAAAATAATTATAAAAAAATCTGAGAACTTTGATCAAACTCCGTTTATTTCTACTTCTTTGTTATCAGCATATTGTCTGGGAATAAAACAGGACACCTACACAATTCTACCCGCAAAATGTCTCTCAATCCTCAAAAGCCCTTCTCAGCCATAAAGACACTGCTCAGTACTGCTACCAAAGCTGCCCATGTTTTATGAGTCTTAAATATGCAAACAAACTTTCCAATGAAGTTTTTTTGTTTGGTCCTGTTTAACATTTAGCCAAAGGACTCACTGCAAACAGATAAAAGTTGGTTTTAGTTGCATAGTGATTCTTTTTATTCCAGTAATTCTCAAAATTAATAAATACCATCTCATCTGATCTCACAAGTACGGGATAACACTGATGCTCAGCTGTGACAAGCAGTGTTCATAACTAAAGTATCTGGATGTTAAACAGTTTGACTTAATATGGATGTAATCAAGATGTTCAAGGGCAGAAATATTTAGGACATTGAAACACCACATTATCATATTACTGAATTTAAAATTCATTATTATATTTTAAAATTAACGGTAAGTGGATTATCCCTGGAGTTTTCTCACTGGCATGGTTTCAGTGTTCCTTATTCTGTGGATATTATGCTATATTAACCATATTTTGGCTAAATATTAAATTGCTCATATAACTATGAAATAACTGATGGAACATTGTAACACTAAAGTCTATCAAAATACACTGAGCATCAGCAGTTGCTGCAGCTGTCTCTGAGTTGGACTAGCATGCAATAAGGAAGCCATACTTCACTGGTTCACAGAAAATGCTGAGTTGAAAGGGACCCACAAGGATCATTGAGTCCAACTCCTGCCCAAGAGCATTGTCCAAATGTTCTTGAACTCTGTCAGGCTTGGTGCTGTGACCACTTCCCTGGTGAACAATTCCAGTGCCCAACCACCCTCTGAGTGAAGAGTCTTTTTCTAATATCCAGCCTAAACCTCCCCGACACAACTTCGGGCCATTCCCTTGGGTCCTGTCACCAGTCACCACGGGGAAGAGATCAGTGCTGCCCCTCCTCTTCCCCTCACAAGGAACTTCTAACTGCAATAAGGTCTCCCCTCAATCTCCTCCAGGCTCAACCAAGAGCTCTCAGCCATGCCGCATATGGCTTCTCCTCAAGGCCCTACACCATCTTCATTGCTCACCTTTGGACACTTTCCAATAGCTTCAGATCCTTCTTATATTGCAGTGACCAAAACTGCACATAATATTCAAGGTGAGGCCCCCCACTGCAGAGCAGAGCAGAGTGGGACAATCCCTCCCTTCCCGGCTGGCGATGCTGTGCCTGATGCCTCCAGGACATGGCTGACCCTCCTGGCTATCAGGGCACTAGCGAGATGACTCTCCAATGACCAGGATTCCCAGGTCCCTCTCTGTGGCACTGCTCTCCAGCACCTCATTACCCAGTCTATTTGTACATCCAGTGCTGTCCAGTCCCAGGTGCAGAATCCAGCACTTTCGCTTCCTGAAGTTCATATGGTTGGTGATTGCCAAGCCCTCTACTATGTTGAGGTCTCTCTGCAGGGCCTTCCTGCCTTCAAGGGAGTAAAGAGGTCCTCCCAGTTTTGTATAATCTGTGAACTTGTTTAATATCCCTTCCAGTCCTGTATCCTTCATGAAGATGTTGAAGAGAACAGGGCCTAAGATGGAGCCCTATGAAACCCCACTAGTCACAGATCACCAACCTTATGTCATCCCATTCATTACAAAGCTTTGCACCCAACGTGAGCCAGTTGCTCACTCATCACATGGTGTGCTTATCCAGCTGTGTGCTCATATGAATGGCTTTCCCTACACTAGAAAAATGCCTTACTAAGAACATGCAGAATTGTTTACTCTGCTCATACCCTGAGATCCTGGAGATGGCCTCTCGCCCTCTTAGAATACAGGGTTAAAGCTCAAGACATGGCCTTCCCTAGCTGTCTGGGCATACTTACAAGCACCTGACCAGCAGGCCTAAATGAGAGAATCCTCTAAATTGTGTTAATGTCAATATATACATCCTTGAAGTCAAAGTTAGGTGCATTATTTATTCCACTGCTCCTCTGACTAACTCATCTAATTGTATAAATGATTCAATTTACTTCCAGAGAATTTTGGAGCTCTTCTGCTTCTTTGGTTCCTGACTTCAATCTAACAATTTCATTTTACACTTATCTTTTCATATTACCTGTTCAAGCCAGAACCTAAAATCTGCAGAATTTTTTCTCTGTTAACACTATGGCAAATGTTCTGATGAGGAATGAAAGTTCATCATTCATTTTCAGGAACGTGGAGTCTCCTATAGTACCCTGTAAAAGTGCAGTTATTGCATCCATCTACTACCAAGCACTGTACATGCAAGAACACTGACAACACTTTTGGCATGGACTAGCAGAAATGGCTGTGGGTCTTGGTTCAACCTGGTCTGTAAATAGGCTCACTTTGAGGGCATGTACGTCCTCCTAATTACCCTTTGCTGCTTCTGTGAACAGTTTCTTCCCTCCTACCTATTCCTTTTCACACAGAAATCAGTTGAATTTATATAATTTAAACCTCACATTACTCCATTCCTATGCTTCCAATGCATTTGAATAGAAATGCCACTTGAAAGAACTCTCCACATGCTACTAGGCAAGCCAGTAGTGACGGCTATTCCAGTCAAGCATACTTTTATATTACTACCGTATTGTGCTTGTAGTCCTTCCTCACTGTTAGTCCTCCTTTGTTTCCAGTCAGCAAAGAAGGATTCCTTATTTTATTAGCTCCTAAAATCCTCACTGTATGACTATACTGATCTATGTCCAGGTGAATTTTCAACATGTCCAACCATAGACAAAATGTCTTCCACTCTGTATTAAACTTCTTATCTGCCTCGTATTGCCAAAAAGAAAGCATTAGTAATGCTGACAGTAGAGCTAAGTCACTCTCCTAGTGTAAGGTCATTACTTGGTACTTTTCCTTAATGAGTTTTCAGATGAAAAAATTTCCACATGAATGCCCAGGATGGAGACATATTCCTGTTCAGTACATTACAATTTAATTCATAGGGCAGCACAGCTTAATGCTGTTCTCAAGCAAGTGTTCCCAGAAGTCCCAGTGCCTCGCATGAGCTAATGCAGCAGTACTACCATGTGCACAGTCATAAAACAGTAACGAGCTTGCAGAATTAACTGGAGCTAATTCAACACTGAAGCAATTTTAACGAAGGAGGAAAGACCAGCGTGTGGTGGAAAAAAACCCAACCATTTCCTCCAAGAAGTAGACTGGCCACAATAAACAGGACTGCTATTATGGGAAGTTAGGATCCTGAGTAGTCCAATGTATTTACTGTGAAATTCATTAATGCATTAAAGGAAATGGTGAGTACTCAGCATTTCTTAGTCCATTATAACTTGTATACTTGCATTTATTGAAAAAAAAAAATCATTTTGAAGGTGAAATCATGATGGGAATTAAAAAATCGGGAAAGTCCTTGCCCAGAGGATTCATCACTAGTACATGACTGACATGATACATTATTATCATTGCTACATTAAATGTCAGAATTGTGTGAAGATTTTTACATTTCAGAGTTTAACTCTCTTGAAGTACCATTTGTTGTGATTTTTATGTTCATCTCCTTAGTTCTTCATCTAGACAGATAAAATGGAAAAGTCTGAAGTCTGAGCAGAAAAGATTCCTGGACTAACAACAAAATCTTACACTTAAAATAAGTTTGTATTATTTTCTATTTTTTGCCATTTTGAAGAATGTTTGCTTATCTAGAAAAAGATAAGCCTTGGAAAATACAAATAACACCATGAGAGTGAAGCTCAAAACCACAGAAATACTTAATTATAAGTAGACAAAGCAAATAGCAAGCAGAGTTCATTAGTCATGTGTTCAAATTACTGAGCTTGTTGCAATGGATGTTTTCTAAAAGATCATGATTAATTCACATACAATTTACTAATAAAACTAGATACGGTAAAGGAGGACAGTGAAGTGCTGTGATCTGTTTCACCTAAACACCACAGAGCAGGGATGTGTTTCATTTTTGTAATGCAACACATACTCTACTTCACAAATTAAATACCTCACCCTCATGGAAGAAAACATACTGCAACATGAGGCTTGGCTAAGCTAAGAGAATAAATTGTACTGCAGTAGCCAAAGTAAACTGAAGCCAATTACCATCTCTCAGGAGAGAAGACAAATCACATGCATCTCTGCAGCAAGTGCTGTTTGATGCATATATGAAAAGACATATCATGAACAATTTATAGCAGTAAAGCAGGCATTCGTTCCAAAGCATTCCACACTTCAAGTACATTTCCTGTATAATAAAAGCCACTTAATGTTTTTTTTCTCATAACCTACATTAAGGAGTATCAGGGAAAACACTATCACCCCTAAAAGTATTCATTGTTTTTATAGGAAACACACATAAAAAATATAAAAAGCACTTACCAGACCTTACATATCATTACTGGTTTTTTCTCTAACAGGAATTTCAGTATCACAGGGATATTTACTCTTTATTCTAAAACCCTAGTAGTCTGTACATGGATCACAAACACTCTGCCTCACCATTTTCCTGATATAGAAGTGTTTGGTTTGCTTTCAGAAGGCATAACCCCAGGTACATGCTTACAGCGAAATACAAGCAAAGTACTGTCTTAATGAGTGAAATTGGTCATCTAAATCGAAGTGGGTCATGCCATTTTGTCTCTCAGCCTAATGCAGTGATATCACATCCAGCAAACCAAAAGAAGCAGTTTAACAACATATCATATAACAGCAGCTATATTCAAAGATAACATGCACAGGTTTTTAAATTATGTCACACAAACACTGTAAGTTGTATTATGAATTTCTTTCCCAGAGATTTGGACCTGACTGAATTGAACAGCCACAAAAATTTACACATCTTCAATTTTTCCTCTTGTTGCTGTTACAGGGGGATGACAGTGATGGGTCTAATTTTATGACTGCAGGAAGCTCAGTCCTGGTATACACTTCAGAGATCCCAGCTCTGATCTAAGGAAGGAAATTGACTGACCCAGAAAAAAAGAACAGATTTTATCTCTGCGGAATATCAAAGGCCTTATCTTAACTTACCTCTTCATGCAAATATGCAGAGAAAGATCTGAGAAGCATGTGAAAGCATGCAATGAGAAAGTTGTATAAATTCTCTCTCTCAACTAAGAAACATTAAAGGAAAACACAAAAATATACAGAAGGTCAAAGGGGTTGATATAGTCAGTATTAATTGATATAGTCAGATCCTAACATGTAGGACATGTATCATAGGTATCATTTATTGTTTGGATGGGATTTTTCTTCTGCAAGTCCAGGGAACAGCACATTCTTTTCAAACTCTGAAATTGACGAGACAAAAGTGGCAGAGCATATGCTACTTCCATGAATGTGTGCTGTGTAGAAAGGATGTTACTAACATCTCCCATCTGCACCAGGCACATCCTTAATTCATGTGTTGCAGAGTTTGTTCAGAAATTAGGACATGCAATGATTTTTATTTTACTGTTATCTTCACTTCATAATGCAGCATTTTAACCTAGAATCTAATTTACATGTGTATTTTCAACTATATGTTTTAGCTTTAAAATCTGTAACTGCTCCATTTAGCTTTTTTTTTTTCTTTTTTTTACCAAAAAATGAGAATAAATTACCTGGTGCATCCAGGTTGTGCAATAGGCAGCAGTAGTATTTAAATTACCTGCATCCTCTACCATGCCTTCTGGGCTCCTCACAAACAGCAGAATTTCAGGAGTTCCACGTGGGGACATGAAGCAACATCCTGCTTGCTGCCCATACACATGGAAATATATACTGAGTGGAAATAGCTGTAAGGGGTACTTGGCCTCCATTGGGGAGTCCTATAGGGGAACTCTTGGTTCCTAGATTGAGCATGATTAGCCTATTTTCATACTGTGATCTGAGCTCACCATGACTCTGACATTGACACCTTATATGTCTTCATGATTTTCATGAGAAACAAGTTATAAAACTTAGTAGGTAACTAAAATACAATGCCCCCCATTGTTTACTTAAGCCCGGAATATTTGTCCATAGCATCCAATGTTTTTTAGTTACATGATTTATGCTGTTAATGATACAGGCAGAGCAATTTGATGGCTGGGTAGTAAATTCTCAAAGTGATTATGTGAGCCTGTATTTCTTGTTCTAACAATTCTATTTCTATTTCTCAGACTGTTCATATATACAAGAATATACAAGCTCTTTGTTTTGCTTCAGATTAAAATATGTAACTGACAATGCTGTTTACTGGCTTGGCTGTTCCCAATCCACATTCTGCAAAATCTGTCTAGCTGAAGCTAGAGATTGTAAATATTTTACATTAAAACGATATTCCTACATTTTCTAGGTCACTGCTTTTTTCTGTTCCCGAATCATTAGGAACAAACAGCAGAGTGAAGGAAATGCTTCATCTGAAGATGGAGTACAAAGGAGACCAATTGTTCTCTGCAGCTCACCACTGCTCCCACACTGCTCCACAGCACTGAAAACATACACAGAGCTGCTTCCCTAGGGAAATGAAGATCCAAATAGTAACTCTCATTTAACATGGGGACTTAGACACTTCAAGGAAGTATTAGCTGGAGTCCTTTCTTCCATTTAGCCAAATCATTCTAATTAATTCCCCATTAAAAAGGTAGGTTTTCTTTCCATCTTTACTCTCACAGAGCTCTATACTCTCCTTCTTTATGTCAGCCTACATTAATTTGAAACAGAGACATCTTCCTGTTGTCTGTGTACAACATTCCTGGCTGAACTTTAGGCTAAAAACTCCAACACCAAATAAAATTAATAATACCACAGACAACAAACTCTTTTCCACAACCCATCTTCACCAGGTATTATGTGTAGACATACAAAGTGACAGCTGCATGGCCCTTAATATCAAATTCCACTCATGTAAACCACAAAAATTCCCAGCTTTCATTTACCTCATTCTGTATCCTTCAAGTCTGACAGTTCTTTACCTTTTCTGAGGTTATGGTAACTCTTTCACATATCTCTCAAGTTTCCCACTCCTTACTCAAGCACTTCACTTCCTCCTGTAGCAGAGGTGTTTACTTGTGCTACTGCAAAGGAGGAGTGGAATTGAAAGGACAAGTATCCTGCAGCAACTCCAACTCCAGCTGTGGTCTTGGCAGATTGCAGAAGTTTAAACGAGGCCACTCCAGGTCAGGCCACATAAAGCATGTGGAAGGAAAATACTGGCAATTCACTAGCTGGCACTTTTATGACCCACTTGAATCTGAAGCCAAAGAAGATGCAATCACATTTTTCTGCTATGACATTGACAAGGTCAAACCATATTTCATCACTGAAAGTGCCATAAGACCTCTTTCACAAGCTAAAGTCTGTGTGTCCTAAGCAAAGCTCAACTATGTATTTCGACTTCCCTAATTTGCTGGGATATGCTGAGGGAAGACTGAGATAAAGGATTTTTCCCATTTTTTCTCGTTAACCTTTCCCACCATGCGTGCCTACTTTCTGCTGCTAGAAGTGGTCATAACCACAGAGTTCTCCCTTCTTATTCAGATCAGTGCCCTAAACCACTGCTGTATTAATATGTTTTCACCTCAACATATAGGTATACCTTTCCTTCTGAAGTGCCTGACTCAGGGAAAACCTTTTGGTCAATACAATGCAAAAGCTCAGGCAGTCCAACTGCGATTGTCCTCTTGCCTTTCCAATCCACGTAAAGATTTTAAATGGCAAATGCAAGCAGCCTCTATCACACTGTCTGCAGTGATTGATTCTTTCCCATTCCTGCATTTCAGGGAGCACGCATGCACATAATAGGGTAGACAGTGTAGGCATGTAATCATGTGTAACCCATACAAAAGAACCCACAGCTAGAAGGAGAATATCTTCATGCCCTTCCCCCATTCAGGAATTACTATCATCTTACAAGAGCCCTCCCTAAGGGCTGTATGTAGTCATGGTGACAAGACATCACCACCTGTCTGCCCCTGCAATGGAGGCAATGAGCCAGAATGCAAAGCTTTGTTTTGCTGCTGCTGAATGCATATAGCACATTTCCGAATAGCCTGATTCAAACAGAAACCAAAGAAAATGACAAACATAAAATCTGAAAGAAAGTTCCAGATTTATTAATAATGGCTTATGAAAATGAATCAACATAACAAAGTGGCTTGAAAATCTACATGCATTAACATGCTTTACACTCTTCAAAATGCAATTCTAGTCATAAAATCATAAAAAAGGATGGTTTATGACCAAAAGAGGAAAATGCCAACATTACAGAAACAGAATTTAAAACAGGTTGCAACACACATTGCTTTTATTCCACTGAAAACGCACACAGACTATTACATACTGCTTGCCTGCTCTTACCAATGTCCAGCTTGCAGCATTTTGCCAGTTTTGGTACTGACTCCAAACATCAGGTGACCAAAAATCACAGAGAAACTGGCTAAAGTACTAGCACAACACCACTCAGTGAAGGGCAGCAGTAAACATTATAAATAATGAAACAAGCAGGTGAAATGCATCCCAGCAAAGAAAGGAGATGGCCTAAGTGGAATGGGAGCAGAGTATTTCCTCCTTATCGCAGATATCTAGCTTATCCCTCTGGTTACGCATACATTAGGCAGCACCTCACAGCTCTCAGATGCGGCTGCACGCCCCTACCTCAGGCTGAGCTTGCACTAGGCAAGGCATAGTGGGAGTATCTCCCTTCTCTTACCTTCCCAACACACTGGGTTTCCCCAGGAAAGAAATGCAAACTGGTAAGGATTTTCAGTGTTCAGCAAGTTCCGTGAAATGGGTGAATTGGAGGGTGAGGGCTAAAAAGCAAGCTGCAGAATTCTCTGTTTTGTGGATTACATTTACCATCTGAGATGGTACATAATTTTTCTGAGGCTGCACTGTTCAATTGGGCTGGACCTCTATTTTCCTTTATTGGCAAGAGCTACTAGACACCTGGATCTCTTATGGATCTATTCACGTGGGCTGGCTCTTCTCTGCCCATGCTCCAGCATTTCAACGTCTTTCTGGGAGACACAGGCCCAAAAGTGAACACAGGATTCAAGGTGTGGCCTCACCAGTGCCCTGTACAGGGCGTCAGTCAGTGCCCTGGTCCTGCTGGCCACACTAATGTGGATACAGGCCAGGATGCCATTGGCCTTCTTGGCCACCTGGGCACAGCTGGCTCGTGTTCAGCTGCTGTCAATCAATACACCCCTAGTCCTTTTCTGCCTGAAAAGATTTCCAGTCACTCTGTCCCAAGCCTATGGCACTGCCTGGGGTTCTTCTGCCCCAGGTGCTGGACCTGGCTCTTTGCCTTGCTGAAACTCATGCAATTGACCTTGGCCCATCAATCCAGCCTGCCCAGATCCCCCTGCAGATCCTTCCTACTATCAAGTAGATCAACACTCCCATCCAACTTGGTGTCATCTGCAAACTGACTGAGGATGCACTCAATCCCTTTTCCCAGATAATCAAAAAAGATATTAAACAGTATTGGCCCCAATACTGAGGCCTGGGGAACACCACAGCCAACTGGATTTAACTCCATTCCTCACCACTCTCTGGAACCAGTTAACCAGCCAGTTTTTTACCCAGAGAAGAGTACACATATCCAAATCAGGAGCAGACAGTTTCTCCAGGAGAATGCTGTGGAAAACAGTGTCAAAGGCTTCAGTAATGCCTAAGTAGATGACATTCTCAGCTTTTCCCTCCTCCACTGAGACACCTTGTCATAGGTGTTGTAGATAACATCAATTCTTCCATCAATTACTACACCATTTGTAAACAGCAAACATTTTATTTTTCAAGTGGTTAGCAGAAAAGGCATAGTTTTGATAAAGTCAGGAGAAATTAGGAGTGCTTCAGTGCTCTAAGGCACTAACTGATTCAATTTTGACTAATCCTTACAACTGCACAAAGGCAAAGCACTTGTGCACTCTGCCCATAGTCACTCTCCTTGCAATATATCTAACAGGCAGATAGAGGCTTTCTGGCATCAATAAACATTAAACCTTTATGTCCACACCCAATATTCAACAAATGCTAAAGGTCACATGTGCTAAAGTTAATCTGCCATCTTGTGGGTATATATCACAATACACTTTATTATCAACCACACAATTTATTACAGACGAATTAGTACCCTGAATTTGTATATAAACCTAAAGGTTTCTGAATGAAAAATGGAAGACACATATACAACCTACCACCTGGTAAATAAGACCTATGCAATGAGTATTGCAATTCATAAAGAAGTAACCACACAGAGGAATATTACCCAAGATACAGTAGTAATTCTAGTTGGACAGACACTCTAGGCTGGAAACTTGATCACTTTGAAACAAATAACAATATAGGTATAAATTATGAGTTAACTGCATAATAAATTACTGTAATTTTTTAAAAAATAAAAGAAGGATGAAACTCTTTCAAACACAGGAAGAGAGATCAGTCATGAGGTGCTGAGTAACATCTTCATTACTGCTTTGGCTGCCAGTTAAACTGTACATGGCATACAGCAAGTGCCAATCTAAAGGTAAAGTCCAAATGGCATCTGCAATGGTACAAACATCAAAAGTGTTTCCCCACGTACTGCTGCTGTGATAGTAAAGATCTTTTTCATGTGTAGCTGTGATGTCATCATTTTACCACTTATCGTCTACTTCTGATGAATGGTCAAATGTCAGATTTTGCAGTGAAGAGTAAAACTGTTGGTCTGTTTATGCACCACTTTAGCAAACTGAATGGCTGACGGCATATGGTCTCACTAACATGAGGTGATAGAAGGAAGGATTTTTAAATGACCACATTCCAAATTCATTTCATGGCTAAAAAGATGGCTGTGTAATGGCCACATATGATTATGTCGTCTTGCATAATCCTGTTCTCTTTGTGGTGACCTGTGTAAAGGTACCCTACAAATTATTTCAAATTATGGAAACCACTGGATCAATTCTGGTTAAGTACTAGTATTTGATTCCATGGCTTACATTTTTAGTGAAGAGTCTCCTTAAAAATTAACTATCATAATCTGGATGAATAAAGTAAATCCAATTAAGCAAAAAACAGAATTACTGTAGGTCAATAACTAATAAAAAATAATGGTTATTTCATAGCAACTTGCAATAAAGATACCCTAAAATTCTTATTGACTTGCCTAATCCTAGTAAAATCCTTCTAATGTGTTTTTATAGACCATAACTGCAGTACAGCAAGAAGAGTTTGTGCATAAACAAGATGACCTAGTTTTCAACATCTGCAAGTCTTAGCTTGAAGCTTGTTTGTTACTTGAAAGGCAATTAAAATTTAAACAAGTGAGAAAGAACAAACTCTTATTTTCCTTGAATTTCTGTGAAAAAAATCCAGTTACACATTAACTAATATTTAATACAAAGCCACATCAAAACACAAAATAACAGCAGATAATTAGTATCTGTATTTTTAGAATAAAACAAACCACAGACAGTCACTAAAACATACGCAAAAATATACAAGAACAGTAGGGGTAAACAATTCAGGAGATTAGGTTGGGCAATTCCTTTCAAATTATAAGCCATGTACAGAAAGTGTAATTTCAAAGGACATTCTTCAAGTAAGAGGTAAGAGGTGAGTCGATGAACTAAGCAGCCTGTGTATTATTGTCTGGAATTCATTAAAAATCCAGACACTCATCTTGCAACAGACAAACACTCCACATAAAAGGTGACTTTCAAACATCAGTATTTACAAACTCATTACTGTTTTCCTCTGATAGCAATTTTTTTCATTGTATTTGCATCTTTTGCTATTTAACTAGGATGGATTTGATGTTAGTTATTGAACATGATGCTTATTACAAGGAGAAAGGTTACACACATCAAAATAATTTCTGTTCCAACGAGCTTGTAAACCAAACACAGGAAAACACAGGAAAAAATGCCAAAGGACTGAAGGGCATTACAGTACCCATTTTGAAAGGAAGCTAAAGAACTCAAGTGATTTATACTTCTTCATGTCCTGAAAAATGTTCTGGAAGACAAAGGTGAAAGAACTTAATATACGTTATACTAAAAAAAGTATACTATATATAGTAAATTTAGCTCCATCCCTGCCACCGCTTCAAAGGATGGCTTTCTAGTTAAAGCACAAATGCTGAAGTCAACAGGACTTTATCCAGTTACCAGCTCCTCTGCAGGACTTCAGACTTTTGGCTGAGACTGTTACTTATTTTCTTTACTTCCATCTGTGTTCAGAGTCCAAATGTATGTGTTACACAAATATATGCAACATCTACATAAAGAAGTGTCCTAGACTTTCCCCATGGAAAGTCTACTTGTTCTATGTAAGGCATATAAATTATTTTCATGACAAAATGTGGCATTCTACAGGCAAATGCTCAATACTATATACACAAGTTTTCTGCTTCCATAGACTACAGCATTCATAAAAGGAATAACTGATAAAGATGAAGGATGGGAAATAGAGTAGTCACAGGACACTAACCCGCTTTTAAAATTAAGTATGTACTGCCATTCTTTGTGAAGGTACATTTAAAACACAAATATTATTCAAAAATACAAATGCATTATCTGATTCCATAAATATCTGATCTTAGTGCATTAAAGGACATTATCTGATTCCATAAATA
The DNA here is from genome assembly GCA_013398275.1 of Promerops cafer. Lineage (NCBI taxonomy): Eukaryota > Metazoa > Chordata > Aves > Passeriformes > Nectariniidae > Promerops > Promerops cafer. The sequence continues at coordinate 741,641 of VZSE01013216.1, read as the reverse complement.
TCTGATCTTAGTGCATTAAAGGAACGTAGAAGAATAGGTTGCCATTAGCACAGTGTCACACAGAAATATTACTACTTCCTTACTATACATCTATGTACTTTCTGCTCCTTATATTTATCTTAAATTCAGTCTTCATATTGTTGTGATTTCTTTATTGTTTTAATTACCACCTACTCAGACCTTTTGCTCTTATTAATACAAAGTATTTTCAATTCATGAAAGACACCAGACATATAAATATATGCTTTTACTTTGACACTGATACTGGGTAAAATCATACAACAGAAAATAAAGACGGCAGTTTAGAATTGGAGATGCTAAAATAATTGATCAGCATCGAAACAGCTTAAGGAGAACTAAGCCTCGCCAAACATCACTTTTTTCTGAATACAGGTTTATTTGATCAAAGTAACTGTGTTGATATCAAATGCTTTGCAGAGTCTTCGAATAGGCTTATATGACATCCTGAGATACAGAAAGCAAAAATCAGTAACATGTAAAATACAGGTATCCAAAGGTAAATGTAAATGAGATGCTTCTAATACAGTGGAGCATTTCCATGCAGATTATATGTGGCTGGTTTTGGCCAACAGTAACACAGACCTATTTATCATAGCCTGGAGCATGGTCCTGCATCACATTCTGGCATACTCATTCAAGAAGAAAAGAGAAGAAGTTGAAAAAGTCAAAGTTATAAGACAAAAAGACAAAAAAAAAATTCAAGGAACAGTTTTAGACCTTAAATAATGACAAATGAAAACTCTGCTTCACATACCAACTATCCAACTGAATACTGAAGCAATGCAATTATCATCTACCTATTACATGCAGAAGATATTCCTTTTACATTCTTAAAAAGCAGTGAGACAATATGGCTTGCATACCATTCTCTTCAATATCATAATCTTGTAATAGATGCAAAGTCTAATGCCCAATCTCAGAAAAGCTGCATAAGGGCTACAGCCCTGTAAAATCACTCTGTTTACTATGATTTACACAACTTATTTTACTCTCACAAGGAGGAGTTATTAGAATTACTACTAGAATCCTAAAAGAAAAAAATAACAATCAAAATCCCTTCAAGAAACATAAAATAGCAAAATTAGAATTTTTCACATACATAAATTATCTCTTTGGATTCAATAGTATTACCATGCACATGAGATTACATGCTTTGGAGTTCAAATTGCCTGACTCCAGTATTTTTTTCCTCAGTAGAACAGCTTTATGTATTAACAGACATTTCTTTAAATCATATACATCTTGTTATTGAAGAATTCTGCCTTACTGTAACTTATGTTTGGATTTTACCATTCTACTATCTTCTCCTTCTCTTAGACAATTAATTTGCTTGTGGTACCATCTCAGAAAAGATTACAGGTTAGCCTGGTGGCTATTAGCCAACAGCCAGTTTCCCTTCCAGGGCAGCACCTGTGGGCGCGTGGCCAGGCGAATCAGCTCGCTCCATCCTGATTCTCCCCAGACAGGGACACAAGTGACTCATCCCTCCTGGCAGACAAGCTGCTGACATTTCCATCTCTGTTTACTGGGTTAGCTGAGAGATTGCTGACATGATCCCTTTGTTTTCTCCCTATTCTCTTTACATTAGAGCCAGGAACTCTAGCAGGTGAACACCTACTCTCTGCTACAGAATGGAAACACCATGTGGAGTCCATTTTACAAGTAGTTTCATTTTTACAGTATAAAAGTTGAGCACTCATGTTAAAAATATACATTGCAAAACTCAGTTTGACAAAAAAGTATCACAAGTTGTGATGCATATGAATTTCACATACAGATGTTATTTATCAAGAAGCACAAAAGGTTTTCAAAGATTTCAGAAAGTACTGCAAAAACACTTATGAACAGGTCTTGATTAATAAAAAAATTAGATCACACCTCTTTGTTAACTTAAATGAGAAGCAGTTTTAATTCTATAAGCTAAAGAATTTTAAATTTGGAACTTCGAAAGGAAATGCATCTTTTTACAACAAACAAGTGACTTAAATAGCTTCAGGAGTGTAAGAGTCTGATCTAAAAGTTTCTCTACCTATAAAATAAGGATATGTTAAAATTTTTGTGCTGCTTTCCAGATACATAAACTTTAAGCAAGTTAAGCTTGACCTTACTCAACTGTAAAAATACAAAAATCTTAATTATATATAGGATTACACAAATAAATCTTCCTAGGAATGGAACTTCAAAACCCCTACAGGACACAGAGAGAGAGGATAGACCTAGATACATGATTGGCAGAAAAGACCACTGGCACTCTAAGAAGCAAAAAAAGCAGTGGACCCATACATTTCTGACACCACTAGACCAGACATAGCAGAGCACACAAAAACATGGAAAGCTATTTGTTTATTCATTGTTCACTGAAATCTCACTAATTTGTGACAATACATTGGGCTTTTTTCCCACAGAATAAATCATCATGGGCAAAAAACCACAGCATTTTGCATAGAGGTTAATCTTACAAGGAGAGTTAAAAACCCAAAACATTCTGCAACACCCTATACAAACCAGCCTTTTTTAATATACTATGCCTTTAATATGCCTATTTTAATATACTCCAGAAACTGAAAAAATTCCAATGTGCCTATTCCCTCTTCTTTAGGCTACCATTCCAATTTTTGCAGTTTCTTAGACCTGGTAAGTGCTGCTTGCACATAGCTAAAAGAGTCCCTTTAAAAAAAGAAGCAATCAATGATAGCCTCCAAAATTAAAACAAAATTAACTTTCCCACATCCTTAAACATCTTTCTCAATATATTTGTTTCCTGTCAGTTTTAATGGGAGAAGGTGAAAAATGGCACTCAGCACTGGATCTGCCAGAACTTTACAATTCACGACACAACACCTAACGGGACAGTAGTAAAGAGAGTTTATTTGAATAATATAATTTTTAAAATGGGCTAAGAGGGGAATAGACAAATTTGTCTTGTGAAATCAAAATAATTTTTAATTCCCACCAACTTCTGGGTTTGAATTTTATGTAGTTTTGAAAACTTAAAAACAATTCTACAGGTCAATCCTCGCTCCCCCAGTATTCATATCCCATACTGAACCTCGCTTTTTTTTTTTTACAGAAAAGCAAGGGTTTTCCTGATTCAAAATGCCTTTCAGTTAATCTTAGGAAGAGAGACTTTAAAACACAAAACTGAATTTGGCAGAAATCTTTTTATATGTTATAAAATGGAGACCTGCAAGTAAATTCAATTTGTGGTCAAAAGAGACACAATGTTTCCTTCAAATGCACGGTAGGATAGCTCAAAGTGCCTGTAAAATGTGCTCACTGATGCAAATGCTTAAAACATTATCTACTGCCAGTAGCTGCACCACTGGCAGTAGACTACAAGTGCAGAAAATTTCTATCTACTATAGCAGAAAACTGACACTTTATACATGCTTATAACTGAGCAGAAAAAGCCTAGCAAAGGAAACAGAAGCATTTTTAATATATATAACAATAAAAAATCAAGTTTTAGACAAAAAAAATTCATCTACTACAAAATCTTATCTTACTAAGAGCCTACAGATTTAAAATGGGAACTACCTAAAGACAGGTTTAAGTTACTGTGTCCTCAATCTGTGGCACGAATTTCTAAAGAGGTTTTTTTTACTGGGTTATCTTTGTACTATTAACAATACTATGCATATTTTATCACCATTTCCCTTTTGACAGAACTAGGTCTCCACAAACACACAGAAATCTGGTAGCAGAGTATAAGTGTTTTAAAGCAAATATCTCTAATATAAATCTAAAACAATACAATTGGTTTTGCTGACCTTGAATTACATTAGGAGGTTCAGAAACAGCTATTTAAAAGAAAGCCCACAGGAAAATGCTTTTAAAATGTGTTATACTAGATATTTGCTTTGTAGACTGTGTTAATTTTCAGCAAAGTAAGTATTTGCTTATATGATTAAACATCAATTAAAAAAAAGTAATGCAGTGAAATTCATTAAAACACAGAGATGGCTGCCAAATAAATATGGCAATTGTGACTGAGGTATCTCACAATATGAGAATAAAAAATGAATTAAGTAACTCTTTTAATAAATTGTACACACATACACAAAATATAAATTCGAGACAGATAAAAAATAACACCAAAAAGAACATTGCTCATTTATAATACCTACTGAGATAGTTTTAAGTCTTGTTATTTGTAAAGAAACTGTTGAGGCTCCTGTACCTAAAATTGGACTTGCTATATCAGTTATATTTGTGTCCTTGGCTCCGACATCCTTGGCTGCGCAGCCCCTACACTGCACTCTCGTGTGCTGGTGTGGTAATGCAATAGCTCACTACTACTTGTTCAATAGTGTGCAGTCTCTTCTACAAAGGGATGCATCATAGGAAAGGAGTGACACAGCAGTTACCAGCATGGCAGAGTACTCCTTGGACCTAATTTTTTGCTGCTGGACNTTCGACGGGAAAAATCAGCAAAAAAAAAAAAAAAAAAAAAAAAAAAAAAGATTAACACACCTGCAAGTGTTTTTTTCTGAACTGGCACTGTAGATAAGGACTACTAAATATTTATTTTGCAAATAAAACTGACTGAAGAGAAGGTAGTCAGACAAGCTGTTACTATCACAGTATGGTTCAACAATAATTATTCATAGAATAATAACAACCTGTGGTTCTTGGCTTTATCAGACCTATGCTTATCCTACCTATAATGACTGTGACAACACTGGTGCACTTCTGGACCAAATCTAGTGAGCTGTTGACAGGGTGGTGGTTGGTGAAAGGCTGGACTCAATCTTGGTTGTCTTTTCCAACCTTAAGGGTTCTGTGATTCTAACTGCACCAGTAACCTACTGTCATCACCTCAATCCTGCCATCACCTCAATCCTGCAGATGTTTCCAATTTTATAATCAGTTGTACTTATGCTTTTAAGGCACCACCAGGAATCTTAAAATAATTTTTAAAACATTTGAATAATGTGCTATCTCTACTGCTATGCTACAAAATCAACATTTAGAAACCCTGGGCAAAATTGTTTAGCTAATTTTTGATTATGCAATTGTAATGCTTATTTGCATATATTATGTCAGTAAAAACCATGTATTGAGGAAAAGAGGAAAGGGATTGACAGGGGATCATCTTAAAAAGCAACAAAATAGCTGTAATCCACAACAATGTCTAACAATGGAAAAACTCTAGCTGCAGTCCTTTATGCAATGTCACTAATGGTTGCTGTGGAAATAACTGTCATTAATACAAAATTGAAAGCAGGGAGCATCTGGAAACTCACAGCTCAGTCTGCAGCATCTCTAGTGTTAAATTTCTAATGTAAAAATTTCTCACCCATAAATCATATTCTCTCAATCTTTTTCTGCCTCCCACCCAGCTGCACCTCCACCCACCCTACTTCAAGGCTGTACTGTTTGTGCAAGGTAATGCTCATCGCTGCATATAGTAAAATGATTCTACCTTCTGTTACCCAACAGTTCTTCTTTTTCAATCCATATCATTAATAGTTAGTCACAGAGCTATTATTCATTCTCTGAACTCCTAAAATGAGATATCACTGATAGATTTATATCCTTAGCAACTGCACATAATATGGAGAACTGTATTTTACTCAGCCATATCATCACACGTTCCTATTTCTGCTTGCAAACAGACTCTTGTTGTTGTTAAAGAACGGGTGTCAACAACAGGCTTCAACAGGGCATTTCATACCAGTTAATATATGCAGCATGTCTTTACCTCCCCAGCAATGTCACTAGTTTGAGTGACTGAAGTCTTTCAGCACAAAAGTAGACTTCTCTACCAGCTAGCGCCTATTAACCCTTGGTTCTACTATAAAAACATATGTAAATACATATATATAAATATATATATAGGTTTGCCTTAAATAATTCTGCCTCCTTATATGTAGAAGCAAGGGAGATATGTTAAATTGTCTAAAATATTTGATTGCATAGTGATTCTTACTTCTGTAAATATAGATGCTTATTTAAAAAAATTATATTTACTGTATTTTAATTATTTACTATATATTGCTTCATTTTACTCCATATGTACAGTAACATATATTCCAAATAGAAGAGATAAGATGTGACATTCTTTAAAGAAAATGTAATAGTTTCAATAGTCATAATCAGATTTTATGTACTAGGAAAGAACGTGCAGGATATTCAAGAACTTTAAAAAATAACATATCTAATTTTACATACATGTTTGCATTAACATACTTTTCTATAATAAAGGAAGATGCTTCGGAAGACTTCCTTCAGTTATAACAAACATGAAGCGAATTCAGTGGTCAGCTGGTCTTTCAACATACACCCAACCTGGACAGACCCTCTCTCATATATAACTTATCCCTTTCCTAAGACAGTAACAATGTTCATAAATAAGGACAGTCATAAGGTCAGAGAATTCTACAGTGGCACGAATACTTAAAAGCTGACATCTCTATAAGTAAATTCTCCATTTGACAAGGAAAATATGTCCACTGTTCAAATCTCATGTCTTGTTTCTGGATGCTTTTGGCCAGAACTGGCAGTGGATTTCTTGCAATTCTACATTTCTTTTAGGTCAACCATGCTTCAAAAGCACCGCAAGGAATCCAAAACCCACAAACGTAAATATAATTATTACCTCCTTACACAAGGTGAACTTTTATTCATGCAGTGCTAGAGTAACATTGTGTTCCATACACAAACCTAGCTGGTATGGTCTGCTTTCATTTCCATATATGCAACCATGTTATAAAAACAAAAATAAAACCAAGCCAAACAAAGCTTTAAAAATCTTATGTGGAGTTATTTACTACAAAATACTACAATTTTGCTCCATTCGTCCCTCTTTTTGCTGTTCTTTTGCCAGAGCCTCGCTTTCTTAAACCCTTCCTAAAGAAAGTCAGAGCCACTGCATCTTACAGTCATAAATACCTGCAAAACAAAGTGACAGAATGACTTGAGTTTTGAATTAGGGATATGAGAACTAGAGCAGCCACTGTTGCTCCTTCAGGCTTCAAAGACAGCCAGAAAAGTCCATTGCCCTTTTTCTCAAAGGATATTATCAACTCAGACAGCACATGGTGGTTTTCTGCAGGCCTAGGTCTTCTGAAGGAAGGCAGAAATGGGGCAGCAGGTGAGGTAGCGTTTCTTGAGGAGCTCAGGGTAAAGTCAGGGTTCTGAAGGGATACCATTAATAGCAAAATGGGACTAAGATGTGTGGGGAAGTACTTAACACTTAAATTAGAGTATGTCTGTCTATATTTTTTTTAAAACAAAGAAGATTAAATTACAGAGAGGACAAATTAAACAAATACCACCACCACATTACATGCCACCCCTACATCTATGAAAATGGTATTCTCAGGTATATATGCACCTGCTATGCCAAGCTCAAAACAGTGCCTCTTCAGTAACTCTCCTAGAAAAAGCTATTTTTGGCCTTGAGAGGTGAAGGGTATTTTGTAATACCTCCAGCTGAACTTGTCCGTTGAACATAGATATGTGTGTATATATATCATGCATATATTCACACAGTTGCATGTACAGTTATCAACCTTTCCATTTCTTCCTCCCCTTGAAAATGCTACAAAAGTCTCTCTCGTCTTTACTCTTTGTCTCTCTTATCTTTACTGAAAATAGAAAGGGATTGTTTTTATTAGCAAATACTTTATTGTCATAATTGCAGTTATCCATTCCTTTAGTTAGTTGTTATTGCCAATGGAGATTATTCTCAGTCTTTCCCCAGTGACGCTCTGTTTGTCACTATTCTGGGCATTAATCCAAGTCCAAAGATAGGAATGAAAATTATAGGCTCTTCCTACATAGCTTTCCTTTTTAACAACTTCATGCAGGCTCCACATTAGCAACTTCTAACTTCTCTCAGATTTCTTCCTACATAAGTCATTCTCCAAACAGATCAAAAGTGGAAAAAATTCAGCTCAAAGCTCAAAGAGATATTATCCTTTAACTTCTTACTTAAAATACTTATTTTTCCTTTTTTTTCCCAAATTCAAATAAAGGTAGTAGATTTGGGGGGAGGGGGAGTGTTGGTTGTCGTTTACTTGAAGCATTTTCTATAGCATATATCACATTAATATCTGAGATAAAATACTAATGGATTTTTCTTCACACTAGTTCCATAGAATGGAAAATATTGTTGCCCTCATTTTAGCAGTAGGGAACTCATGCACAGATAGTGAACTGCATGTACAACATTGTAAGAGAATATGCCGAAATCAGGAATACCTTTCTGGAAATACAATCCTTTTTGTTCCTAATTCTTGTCAGTGTTTTGGAAAATATTGCTATATATTTTTACTGTTGTTCTGTGATACTAATTAAATGGAGTGTTGAATGCAACTTTTTAATTTGATCTAATTCATCACACTTTATTAATAGATAGAAGCTCAGTTATGGGTCATGATTTATTCTGCCAAATGTTAACAAACAAACAAGTTGGAAAAGCTAATAATATGTATTAAGTAACCAATAAAAATAGATAACCAAATTTAATTCACTCCTCGTCTGAACTAATTGACAGCAAGTCTATTTTGAAGCAGGAGACAGAACTATGGTGTCACTGTAACCATCTGTCATATATGCTTTGACAAAGAGGAGAGATTTGTAAGGTACATCCACATCCTACTGCTAATGGAAAATCTCTATATGTTATATGGAGTCCCTACATACCAGTACCATACTGCTCTCTATATGTTTACCAAATCTCTTGGTTTATATCAAGTAGATACTTAAAAGGAGATCTACTGTTTTACTGAACTTCAGTGGAAACTGTATTTGCATGTAGCTCTTCAACCTCTAAAATAAAATCAACAGCTCTTGCCAGATACTTCTTGGCTGCATTTCACAATGTAATGTTTTCATTTAGGATTAAAATTAGCAATCAAATATGATTACGAAGTGAACAGTGATTGGGAAGCACTTAATCACCTAACTAAGATAAAACATTAGGATTGGCAAATCAGAAAATGTTTCTGAAAGAAAAATAGAAGAGGTTGCAAATGCAGTCAAAAGAGAAGCTAAACGGCAGGGAAGTCATTAGCAAAATAATACTTGATAAGCCTGATTGCCTCCTACTTATTTTTGCCCAACCATTTAAAAATTATGCCTTCCCACAGTCCTTTCTAGTTTTCTTCCTCTTTCTTTCTTCCCCTGGCTAGTCCTTTTGGCAGAACAAAAACTACCTGTTCTTCTACTCCTCAAAAGAAATCAGTCTTTCACTTACTAATGGATTTCAAACCAGCATTACTGCAGAACCAACTACAGGATACATACAAGCAAGTGTGCCACATCTACAAATAACAAAAACACACAAGAAGCTTAACAAAGTAATCCATTTCATCCTACAGATGTATGGAACTGGTTAGCTCTTCTGCTAAATTCATACAATACCATAGAGCAGTTAGGAGTTTCATAACGAACAAGTGAAAACGTATACGGAGTTCATAGTTTCCAAAAGGATAGCAAAAATATTCTGCCCCTTGGTACATAACAAATAAAATATAATCAGTTTACTGCTTGTAACATTTTACACCATAAATAAGTTAAATACATAGCATCATTCAAACACCGACTTCCTTGATTAGATTTGCAGTATCTTATCTCACCACTCTGCAGAGAAATAGAGAGAAACATGAGTTTGAAAGTGGTCAAGACTCATAACTGGACAGGCAATTGTAAGGAATGCCAACTTACAAAGATGGTCCTGAACAAGTCAACAAAAGAAAGGAGTCTGACTAATCTCTGACGCAATCATCTTAATTACTCTAAAGAAGTTTTGTCATGTTTTTATAATACGACAGTCTATGACTTGATTTTTGTCTTTATTTTCCATCCCTGATAAATCTTTTTGAGCGCGGCAAAACGCCCACGATGGATTCACTGGCTGTTCTGAGCATTTCTTTGCAGCTGCCAGCGCGTCGGCGGAAACCCTTCCCTCCCCCTGCGGTGGCTCTGCGTGGGCAGCGCGGGCCCGCCCGGCGGGAGCGCCCCCGAGCCCCGGCCAGCGCGGTGCCACAGCGCCCCCTGGTGCCCGCGCGCCGGCCGGCGCTGCTCCGGCAGGGCGGAGTGCCGCCGGGGCCATTCGCAGCGGAAGCGCGGAGCATGGCGGTAACGCGGACTCAAAGGCCCAGCAAAAAGGCTGTGCTCCCGAACCCTTGCTGCGTGAGCTCCTCGCGGTATAGATACGAAATGAACGGTGTGAGGATATACCCGAGCAAGAACCACTCCGTTCTGCGAAGAGGAGTTAAAAACAAACCTAAGAACTTCAGGAAGGAATCCATATTGTGTATTAGGGATACAAGGGATTTGCATGTCAGAAGATGAGGAAAGAGGTCTGTTTATACTCAACCGTATAGTGTGTTCTAAGCTAGAAGAAAAATGTCAAATAAATTTACCTTAGTTTTTCAAATAAACCAGGAGCTTACCATATTAAGGGCAGCATTTTTATGCTACTACAAGTAATCAGTTCAGCATCCACTTCAGAAAACACAGAAAATATATTCCCTAAAAAGGAAGGGAATCATGCCATTGACTAGGACTTGTTAGGAAGACATTCAAGGATGAAAGAATAAAAGGCACAGCTGAAACAACAAGCACCAGTAACAGAAATTAATACTGTAACACCTATTTTAATCCTTTGAAAATAAAAGCACATAAGCAGTAATCAAAGAAACATGGTTTATTTCTGTATAGGATCTGTTAAGGGACTGGAAATATACTATAGTGAAAGCTGTAGGATTGCGCATGGCTTCATGGTACCAGTGAATCAGTAACACCCAGCAGAATACCAGCACATGCAATGTTAGCATCTTCTGCTACAGCTCAGAAAAAAAATGAATCAATTAAGATAACAAATGGGTAACACAGTGCCATTAAACTCAGCATAAATCAATACCATGCATGAGGCAAAGAAACTAAGAATACTTCAGAAAACACCTCTAAATATAATGTAAATATAAATATAAGCCTGCCAAACATGCCTCTGTGGCCTTACCTTTTGTTCTCTGAACACTGAATAATGCCTTCAGGCAAGCTGATGGCTAGTAAGTTATCAGTCACCTATGCCTTGCTTTCTTGCCTCCAGTTCTCCTACTTCTCTTTAGATCCTTTCATCTAAAATTTGTTACAAATACTTCAAGCAAATCCCAACTTTTGTAACTTCCTCCTCACTCAAATTCTAGCTCATACCCAGCAAACAATCAAGGAGACACAACTGACTCCTCTGTTCAACTTCTCCTTCCCCCCTCAACAAGGGTAGTCCAGCAGGTAAAAATGTGGTATCCCCTTTAATCCTAGACCCTTAGTTACACACAAGCACAGTTAGCTGCTAACCCATAGGCTGTCAACAGCACTCATCTTCGAGTAATTGGAATATTAAGCAACCACTTATTCTCTTAATTACTTTCTCAATTATAGTAAAGAAACAACAGTAGAGCTGCTGTGATTCAAAAGTACACAAGGAAAAAAACTTCCAACGTTCTAGAAAGATGAAAGAAACTTCTAGGAAAGCAAATAACCAGTTCTTTCTGGACTCATACACTTCAGCTGAAGAGTTACAGGGTATAACACAACAAGGCAGTTCCCAATTCAGTCATGAGTTCTTAGTATAGCTCTCCAACAGCAGTGTGCCTGCTCTCTAGGTTTCATTGTGGCTATTTTGAACTAGAAGAATTTCAGTTTTGATTTTCCCAGCTACAGATCTCATGAGTTAATGAGTCAGAGAGACAAACAGTAAGTTTACATTTCAAATTTGCCATAAGAAAAATTCATATGTAAAGCTTCAATTTCTCCTAGTTGGTTTTATGTGAGACTTAAATTAAATAAACATTATGTTATTTGTCACAACCAAGTAGTAAGGCATAGCCAGTTGAAGTTTAAGATTTTGTTTTCCCTCCATATGCTTTCTTTGACCACAACAGTGCAGGACAGGAGGCAGAAAATGTTATCACATAAGACTGAGGCCCCAGTATCCACAATGAGAACCATCAACAAAAGGTTTCCAACACTGCCTACACAAGACTTATCAATGATAAGTTTAAAGACTCTGTTTTTCCAAAACAGATTATGGTACCTTCAACTCGCAGGAGAGGAAAAGCTGTACTGATAACTTCCAGGTCAGTTATTTAGCTTTTGCCCACTAACTTCAAATGTAACAAATACTACAGGTTCTTATGAAGCCCAGCTTAGAAGTTTTAGGATATAAACAAACATTTTCCTCAAATCATCATTATTTTGAGTAGTTTCCGTAAAGCTCATACACCGTTACCGGAGACCATGTCCTTGGTATTTATTAATCTCTTCCTGGAAGACTGTTAGGTATCTCACAGCTAAATTAAACTTGCTGTTGAAAACATTAGTCCTTTTTTAATGTTTGACTCAAAGACAAAGACACTATTAAAAAGGTTACTGACCTTTTTAAAAAGGACTAAAGAATCTAGCGTTAAAGTGTCATGTGATTATAACAATCATTCCTTCAAAGAATGCTCATTTTTTTCTGTTTTATTCCTTCATCTACAGATAAAAGGAAATGTAGTCTTCTTTATATGTCAATTTGCATCACATGACTTATTTTTCTAGGCATGCTTTGTGTCTAATCTTATATCTTTAATCTTACATGGTTTCAGATGATTCAGACGTTCTTGCAGTGCACAAAGAGCTCATAGTATTGACTCTTCTTTGGGTTTTTTTAATGCCTTGTTTGCTTTAATGCTTGTGAAAGATGACAATGGTTTCATTGGCATTTAGAAATCTAGTTCTCAAGCAGTAACATTGGCAAAGCAGAAGTTCCAACACTGTAGGCTTTTCCACAAAGCTCTGCCAACACGGTTCTATGCCATCTCATCCTATTACTTATTACAGTTTGTACACCTTGCCCGGTGAGGATGTCAGGCATGTTTGTCCATAGTTCCCTGGATCATTCTTGGAATTCTTTCAGGCAGCCATATTCATGCCACATGTGCCATTTTCCAATACCACTAGTACCATTGGCATTAAGCAAAAACTGCCTTCCCCAGCCACAAATTAATTTATGATTCCAAGATGAATACATCTGATCATCCAAAATCATTATTGCTTATATTTTCCAGTCACCCTATTGATAATTCAATTTAAGGCATATTCTCTGTATAGTCCTCCTTGTGGAAAGTGTTTTGCCATGGAAAATTTCCCAAGATACTCTCCAGTAAACAAAAAACCCCCCTCTTTACTTTGTTCTGGTTTTATTGTGATTGCTCTTCCCACCCAGCCTTACATTTCTGTGGATCTCAGGATTCTCTTGCAGAATTTCTGCTCATAAGTACTAAAGGTACTAATAAAGATTCCTTTTTGGCAGTTGTTGCTCTAACTCATTTTGGCCTCCTTAGTATGTTTCCGCATTTCACAACAATTTTTGGTTCTTTCTGTTTCCTTTTTTAGACACAAATTCCTTTGCGCCTATCTTTTTTGAAGGCGCCATCTGTTTGTTTGGGTTCTTTTATAATTGTCTCCCGAGGTTTATTGTGTTGGCATCCTTCAGAGCTTGATCCTGCACCACAACCAGAGGAGTAAACAATTGTAGAAACTGTCCTACAGCAAACTTCCAAAGAACTTAATGTAAACAGTGGATTATGGACTTGCAGTGCACCCTGCAATTTTATCCATAATGTTCTGCAAGTCTTAAGGCTAGACTAAAACCAGTATTAAGCATTCTATACAATAACCACATTCCAAAGCACAACAAAAAGCACACAGCAATCCAAGTAATCAAAAACTGCTCATAGTATAGGAAAAGCACCTCTGCACAGTCTTTTGGGAAGTGCCTATTCTTTCCCCCAATTCACTGTTACTATAGTGAATTAAAACTATAAGTTTATAAACACTACTCAGAATCATGCCAGTGACCAATAGAAGTAAAATTTTAGGACTCTTAAATAAGTGGGTGCCACATTGAGTACCAAGAGCTGCATAATGGGAGCTTGACTTAATTTGTCAAAAAAAGCCTGAAGGATGTATCTGATTAATTATAAGGTTATAAGTGAGAAAGTATTTGCACAAAACAGAAATTATTTTCTAAGGTAACTAATGCACACTCCAAACAAGAATTAAAACAAAATCACAAATTATTCAAGGCACTATTGTAGAGCATGTGGGTGTTAGACACAAAGGCCTTGTGAGGAAATTGCTACAGTACTAAACATAGAGAGTCTGGTAGAAGACTATCTTGAATACCGACTATATGGTTTATTAGACTCTGCTCTAAAACAGCTTAATTCTCTGGTTTTACACAGAATTCTTTGTACAGTCCAAGAAAGAAAATAACATTGCTGCAAATCACAGGAATTGCATCTTAGGCCTGTCAAAGTTTCTTTGCTGAGTCATGTCATCTGACTAGTCACACAAGAATACATGTCAGCTTGTAGCTTGTCATGGAGATGATTAGAGATTTTTTTGAAGGAGCTGAAGCTAATGTGCTTAAGCTATTGAACAAAAATGTCATATATGCTCTTTATGTGCACTTTGTTCTCCATATTAAATCATATGCATCATAGATCTTTAAGGACAAAATTACTGATGCACAGCACATGTGCTCCTTTAACCACTACAGTTTACCCTAGCAAAGTATTATCAAATATAGCTCTTAAGACTATAGAAAGGAAATTAGCATGCTCTATTTTCTCTGCTATTTAGTTGTCATCTCTCAGGCATTTTTTCCCCATAATGATTTAATCTTGTTGAAAATTTTGGGTCCACATTCTGATGATGCCCTCCAGTAATTGGAGTAAGTTTCCAAAGTTAGGTGGATTTTTTTACTCTTGTAAGCCATACATTTTTTGTCTGGCAATACTTCATAATGCCTCTAATTTTTTATCAATGCCTTCTACTTCCTACGGGTTTTGGTTTAAGATGTATGTTTCTTTGTGTGGCTTGTTCCACATTTCCAAAGCATATTGCTGCTGGACGCTGCTTGGTCTCAGCTCGGTATCTAGCGACTAAACTTTCAGCACTGTCATTTTGCATTTTTTAATTAGTTTGGCCTCTTCCATACTTTGTCTCAGTATGTTCTTTATCTGACTGATCACTTTTTACAGATCACCCTCACTGAGGAGAATAGCGAGGCCTTGACAGCAACACCGATATTGAAAAGCAACTACAAATTAGCAGCTATGACATCGGACCTGGTTTCGTTACACATCCCACCGAGAAAGCGTTCCTGGTGCTAGCGGGGTAAACAAGGATTGGGTAAACTCGAAATCTTAAAAATTCAAAGCAGAGAAGCGCTTACTTTCCGGAATGCTTCCACTGAAGAGGCCGCCCGGAGGAGGGGCCGCCGTCTCACAGCCCCCGCCCGCCCGTGCGAGCCCTGGGCGCTCCTCCCGCACTTGACCGCGGTCCAAGAGGTCCCTGCAGCCGCGGGTCGGGCCGGGCGCGGCCGGACAGACGCACTCCCGCCTTTCCCACGCGGCGGAGGCGCCGNCAGCGGCGCCGCGAGGGACGCGGCGCGCCCGCCCCGAGCCCGCCGGCAATGGAGCCGCCGCCGGCCGCCGCTCGCCAGGTACCGGGCGGACACTGGGGGCAGGCGAGGTGTGGGACTCTGAGCGGCTCAGCGAGCCCGCCGGCACCCGCCGGACTTCTCTCTGCGCTCCGCGGCCCGTGGGGCGGGGATGGGTGTGAGGGGCACCGAGCCGGTTGCGGCGGCTCAGGGCGACCGGCCGCTGGAACGTCCCCGCTCCGCGGTCGAGCGGGCGGCAGCGATGGCCTTTTCATCTCTGTTCAGTTGCCCCCGAATTCGTAGCAGAAAGAAAGAGTCATGGGTACCACGCAGGGGGAGAAAGAGTCATGGGTACCACGGTCTCGGGGGCCTCACCTTTGTGAGGCAGGGGAAGGGCGGCTGCTCGGCATGGCTGAAAGTCGGTGTCGCGTGAGGACCAAGCGTGAGCGCCCCGTCTCCAGCCGTGCCCCATCCTCTCCTGCCGTGCCCGCTGCTATCGCTGCCATAGCGGGTGGCCTTGGCTGGCCCGTGGCTCGCAGGGGGTCCCAGGAGAAGACCCTGCGAGAGGCACACGCCTCCCGTTCACCTCTCCCGCAGCCTCCCGCGTTGCACAGCTGTCTGGCCGGGCCCCCAGCTGGCATCCCTCCCTATCTGCGGGCCAGGGACACCCTCGGGAGCGCCGCTCTTCACACAGGAGCCGTTTCACCTGTGTTACAACTTTTTGTTGTTCTTTCTTTTTGCCCATTTAAATATGTCCTTTCCAGCTGGGGAAAGGGACCAGGGCTTAGCAATGCACATTGTGTTAATTTCTTACAGCAACTGAAGAGAGGGAACTGGACTGTTCTATTCAGTGCAATTTCACCTGTACTGTGCTGATAGCACAGAGCATTAAAATTTCAAGCAAGAATGACAGTGATGCTTCTGTTCCTGAAATCAGTAGTGAAATAAAAATGTCGCACAAGTCTAGATAAGAAACAGCTGAGGGAGAATGTTACTTATGAAATTATGTGATATGAAGAAGGTAGGAAATAGTGGTTAGTTTGTCTGTGATGACAAAAGACTTGGGGGCCACCAAGTGAAAATACCGAATGGTAGATTCAGAACAAATTAAAATACCTGTCTCTTCCTAGGATGCACAATTAAAACATAGCATTCACTGACACATGATATTGTGGATGCTAAAACTTATGCACAGTTTCTAAAAAGGGAAAAATAAAGCAGCTGCCCATTAAGAACCCAACCACTTTGGGAAGTCCAAAATACACAAACTGGAAAGCTGGGACAGGAAAGTGATTTGCCAACTGGCTATTTCCTATGTTCTTATGCTTTTCTCTAGGCATCTTCCATGGTCATCACTCAGAAATGGGATACTACACTATACTGGCCTTTGATCTGAGACAGTATTACCCTTCTTAAGTTTGTGCTGCTTAAGGATTAAAAGTTCCACTTAAATGTGTAGCCCTACTAGAGGCAGGCAATCTTATGCTTGTCAGTTTATGTGTCTATCTATAGATGACTTAGATTTTTCAGTAATTTAATTTTTTTTCCCAGGAATATTAATGATAAGTATCTGAGTTTGTACTACCTGCTGTGTATGTTGAATAGGCTTCTGCATCCATGAAATACTGCTTTTATCTTCATACATAGTATGCAGAACACAGGCAAGCATTTTATTGATTAGATGCTTGTTCCTCTCTTGAATGTCACAACTTCAGGTAAAAAACGGTCTTTCTAATGAATAATTCTAAAATTAGAATTATGTTCTCTGGCAGCACAGTGGTGATCTAAGGAGAGGATTACCGCATGTTTATTAAAAAGTTCTTTTATGAAGATACAAACATTAATTTTTGAAGCTACTGTCTACATATTGTGCTTTGAACTTTGGTTCTTTCCCACAGAATCTTTCTGGGGCTAGCTGATTTTATAGTGTCATTAGCTAATCATAACTAACTAAACCATTGAATGGCTCAGAAATATTTAAAATACTGGATAAAACCTTGTATTAGAATACGTTAAGATGTTGGTGTGCTTTACTAGTAAGTCTTGAAATTAATTTCATTTCCCCGACCCAGGAACTTTTTTTACTGACCAGTTGTATTAGCCAAAATATTTTCAAAAATACTGGATTCACATCAAGCCTTTGAAACATGACTAAGAATGTCTTTGTTTAGCAGCCTACCTCTGAGTTTATATATATTTCTGTCCTTTCACTTATTATTTTTCAGAGAATTACAGAAGATTATGGGTCAGACTTATACAGGAATTAGCTGCTTAATACCCCTTTGATTTCTCACTGAAAAAAATGGGATTCTGTATCAAAATACCTCTACAAATCTGAGTCTGACAATTTTTAAAATCTTTACTAGACTATGTGCAAAATCCTTGTTCCCACCAATTTTTCTCATGTATAATGTTTTCCTTGTATTCCTGAACTAGGTAGAAACAGATGACCAAATAGCCCTCCTTAGTAAGCCCAGGAATAAAGGAGGATACTGTGATCTGGCATCAGCTGGATTTAACATTATTAATTCAATCATAGGATCAGGCGTTATAGGTAAGTCTGTTTTTCTTCACTATCCTATATTCAGCCTTGTTTGTTCATGCATGACTGTCCAGCTTGGAGAATAACACTGACTCCTTCCTTTCTGCTGCTGTTTTTAAAGATTTTTCTCTGTATTTATATGCTTACTTTGCAAAAATGCAGAAGTGTCAGTTGAGACCACACCTTAGTGATAAATACCCGAGAGTCTCTTGGCCATAATGATCAGAGAGGTTGGGCAGGTGCTGCTTGAACTTCATACTTAAGCAACACTTTGTCCCCTGAAAATTATCCTTTTGAGGTTATTAAGCATACTGGTCCAATTTGGGAGATTACTAGCATTTTTTAAAATTGGAATTTTTCTTTATTTTGATTCTCACAAATAAATATTTGGAAAGAGTCTTTCAGAATTTCTTCTTTTCTGCTTTGCAGGATTGCCATATTCGATGAAGGAAGCTGGTTTTCCTCTAGGACTACTGCTTTTGGTTGTGGTTGCCTTAATTACAGGTATTCTAAAGGCAGTTTCTGTTGTAAAGAAAATTAGTCCTGCAGTATTTTAGCTGATCTTGGGCTTAATGATACCTTAAACAAGTATATCTATGACAATAAAAATGACTCATTTTTTCTTTACTTCACTAATCCCTTGAGCAGATTAGTAAAAGTAGAGAATTACACTGTACAACATATGAAGCTGCTTTTTGACTGCATTTATTTTCATAAAGCCTTAGTTTTCTAGTCGAGGTAACATTTGAAAGAATGTTTGAGTCCACTGTTAAGCCTGGACTAATTAAGAGACTGAATCTTGAGTGGGTTGTATATGATTTTTAAAAATAGACTGCAGAATGAAAACCTTTGGTTGTACTATGATTTTAAGTATTTTTCTTCTGATATGAGCCTGTAGCTCCTGGGTTTGGTGGGTTGAAAGATTTTGTGAGATTTCTCATCCCTGCTCTTCCTAGAAAAGCACTGCTTTTCTTCTTACAGGCTTTCTTTTTTTTTTTCTTTTTTTTTTTTTTGTTAGAGGAGTGAAAGAAGGTGAAAAGTAATCAACCACAAGTTGGCTCATATTGACTTTAACAGTAATTTTATATTTTAACAGATTATTCCATTATATTACTGATCAAAGGAGGAAATCTGTCCAGTACCAAAACCTATCAAGACCTGGTCAAAAAAACATATGGTCTTGTAGGTTATGGAATCCTTTCAACTCTCCAGTTTTTATATCCATTTATTGGTAAGATCACATAAAATACAAATGTTTAAGTTTTATAAGTAACAAGCTTTTTCACATACTTCATTGTTTCACTGATTGAATATTAAGAACTATATAAATAATGTACTGTATATGCTGCTTTGCTATTTAAAAAAAATTACATTTATTTTGTGGGTTCTGAAGAACGACTGAGGAGAAATTAACTGAATTAAAGGATCAAAATAATAGAAATTAACTGAAATGTAGTAGCAGAGAAATTCGTGATCACACATATAAAATTAATGACAAAAGTAGATAGAAAAATAGCAAAGGAGATTCTGTTCTAGGCTGAGTAGCAGAGCACAAAGTTGATGTGTCTGAAACAAAAGGAAAATAGGAATTTAGGACTATACTGAATTAATATTTTTTCAGAGATGCAATGTTACTGTAATTAGAGAAGCCACTGTTTAGGTCTTGCTAGAATATTATGTGCTGTCATTGCTCTTCAAAAGCAGTAGTTCGGCCTCATACCCAACGAAGTACTGTGAAGTGGGGCACTCAAGACCGCTTTGGAGAAGAAATAGTAAATGAACAAAAAGGTTTAATCTAGGCAGGAATTTATTAGACCAGAAGTTTGAAATAAAGTTATATTCTGAATCTGTCCCCTGCTGTAGCAACATAATTAAATTAAATCTTAAATAGTCTTGATATTTTCACACATGGGGCTGCAAGACATGATGACATGAGATATCAAGAGTCTAGACTTGGTGATCACAGTGTCACAGATCAAAATTCCTATTTTGGGTCTGGCCACAGGTACCTGAGATTTTTAAGGGTGTCAAGTTACTGTTACTGCAGGCAATAGTGTTACACATTTAATTATACTCCTTTGTAAATCAAGTACTCCACCGATAATACAGAAAAAGAATTGTAGAGGTCTCAGTCCTTACCATAGAGCTATAGTTGTGCTCTTGTATGTGTTTGAATTAATTTATATAAGTAGAGTTAATGACTTAGAATTTCACAACAGTGAATATTTATGTATAGTTAAGGTCAATACCTAAATATATGCTGTCTAAATGCTGAAGACCATAAGAGTATATAAATGTATTTTGTGTGTATGTCTACACGTGTGCACAGATTTACACACTCTCAGTGTAGAGTTAGATAAAAATGAAATATAAGTGTTAAGGCCACAGCACTTATTAATGAGAGGGAGGAATCAAAGTCCATATCTGATATCTTAATCTATTTTCTCCTTCTTTTTTCTGGTTTAAAGAGTTTGCTAGCTTTTTGCATGAGCTAGAAAGTCCTATGCATTTAATTGCAGAACTGATTATTAGACTAACACAGGAAATTTACTAAATAGAAACAAGCATTTGAAAATAAACTGACAAAGAATTGCTGTTTGAAACAAACAGTTTTAGAAAGCCTTTTTTATCCTCTTCTGAAGTAAGTTTATATGGCCACGCAGCACAATGGCCTTGCTTATCAGGCTGCATTATTGCCTAGATTGTACCTGTTAAAAAAAAAAAAAAAAGAATTATTAAATAATTTTTTTTGAACCTGAAACTTACAAGTTGTTGCTGCTAGCCAGAATTCATATTACAGGGATAGTGGCATATAATCCTGAAGTCTACAAAATGTGTGTATTCAGTATTGATCAAATATTTTGGATATGACTTGTGCTAACAAAAAACTTACTTTCTTTAAGCTATGATCAGTTACAACATAATAACAGGAGACACTTTAACTAAAGTTTTTCAGAGAATTCCTGGAGGTAAGATGCATTTTAAAATTTTAAGAATGGGGGATTATGCATTGGATAGAAGTGTAGCATAAGTATGTTGGAATTACTTGTAATTTAGATTCTAAAATACTCTTAATTTTAGTTCAAATTAAGAACTTGAAGCATATGTCTATGAGTGGGGTTTTTTGAGTTGTTTTTTTTTCCTTTAATAAGCCTTTCCCAAATAAAAACTATGAATCCTAGTCCTTGGCTATCAGTGGACTCAGTGTCAGTGAAGAAACCAGATGCTTCAGTGAAATACTAAGCAAATAGAAGTGAGTCTTCCACAGTTGTGTATTTACTACATTATTGGGTTTTGTAATTTTTTTTAGGTATTTCCTATAATAATAATAATAATAATAATTTAAATAGCAAAACTGTACTTCATCTAGTGAATAATTCTGGATAAGTTGCAAATAATATAATGAATGTAATGCTTTTTTCCCTTCCTGTACTCCTAAGTTTTCACAGCAGCATCAGTAGAGCAATTTGTGTATGTGTTTGATACCCACTTTAGCACAAAAGCAGCTAAGTTAAAACATTCTTCACTGGGAAATTAAACAGAGAGAAAACATATGTAATGAAGTGGAAATGCATGTTTGTATGAACTGTGTCATTTCCACAGGAGAACAGTAATTTTCAGCATGTGAAACCTGAAGGGTGTGGATGTGGTTTAAATTGTCACTCTCTGTTGTTCTGTCAATACCTGATCAAATTGATAGTGACAGTGAATATCTGATAATTTATATATAATATGACTCCTGTAATAGGGGGAATCCCCAGCATGGCAAGTCTTATTAGCTATGGTAAAATACCTGCCTGGAAAGAGTTGGTAAAGCATTATAATCTCCCAAAGAAAAGAGGGAACAGAACACTGAGTTTTCCATGTCAATTGCCAGTCACTTTCCAGCCATAATTATTCATCAACTATTTATTCGAGCCAATGATTTATGGTGGCCTGACTAAAACTTGGAGATGTTTCATTTTAAGTTGTCATTGGCTCGAAAAAACCCACCAGTTATGCAAACAAATCCCACTGATTGCATTGAATATTGTAACAGCATTGTTGCCTTCACATGGTAATCTGCTTTGCAAGTGGAAGCCGGCTTATGGCAAGAAAGGAGGTGCTCAAAAGAAACCTCAAAATTAACTTACTCTAGGCTATTTCTTAGAGAACAATGCTATCCTAAACACAGGAATTGATGTCAACCTAGAGTATCAAAAAATTCTCGAGACTAAATGGCAGAAAGAAGCAGTAGAATTTTTTACTTGCAGTCTCCCAGCACTGAGCCAGACTTAATGCAAGATGTTAATACCAATCTATATGTAGGAATCCAGACTTTGCAATTTTGATTTCATATATCCCATATGTTATGCATTTGGTTTGAATTTGCAGAATTCTTGTGTTTATGCCCATGCTATGCATGGCTTTCCCAGTGTTACTTGATGCCTAGTTTTCAGTGTTACTTACAATGAGTAAAAGGAATAAAAGCTTGATCACCAACAGTTTGTTACTTCTAACCTGTCAAATGTAGCTAATCTTTTCCTCAAGTTAGTCTCTTAGAGAAATAAATTATTTTCTTTTTTGCTTTAGTTGGGGTGGATAACGTGCTTACCGACCGTCACTTCATAATTCTTACCACCATCATCTTTACCTTACCTGTATCTTTATATCGAGACATAGCAAAATTGGGAAAGGTAAATCATAACAGCAGTTGATTTTTGGTTTATTGTTCTATATGCCATTGAAAATAAGTGCCAGTCATAACTTTGTGTAAATAATTAAGAAATGCATTATGCTGCTCAAAGGACAGCCTTTCAGCAGCTTACTGACTGAAGTCATGTTTTTACCTTTACAGGTATCTCTTCTTTCTCTGATTCTAACCATTGTCATCCTGATTATTGTGCTGGTGAGAAAAGTAACCTTCGGTCAACAAGTGTGAGTATTCTTACACTGGACACAAAGTGAACTTCTGTTCATATATAGTCTGTTATTTCACTATTGCATTTACCTGCATAGTTGTGGAACATGCCTGCTTTGGAACAGACAGATAACTGAGAAATCTCTATCAACAGTCATACAAAATGAACAGCTAAATATACTTCATCCTTTTTAATTTTTTCTTCTATTGGGTATAAGCAAATTTAGAGAAAGTCTCAAAACCCCTAGAGATAAATGGGAAATTATGGATGACTAATTGCAGGTGAGTCCTAAATAGGCATGTGAGACTGTGTGTCATTTGAGATTTTTTTTTCCATTATTGTCAGACTGCCTATATTTACAATCATTAAAATAGCTACTATCCTAGGAATGTTTCTTTTTTTGATAAGATAAATATAATAATTTCATAATAAAAATCAAATACAAATACTGAGAATTTTTTTAAAACCGACAATAATAAAATCTTTGTTATTTGAGAAAACAACTATATAATATGAAAAACTCTTACAGCACTCATGCTCTGAAAGTAGTATTTAACATTGGACATTGGAGTGTTCTAGACAATTTAGTGCACATAAGTATGTGTTGTGGCATTATTTTTATGATTATATTGCAAGAAAGTGTTATGAATCTATTATTTTTCCTTAAAGGCTTAGAAAGGCTGTCTTTTTTCTCATCCTTTAAATGTATAGATGTATTAATAAAGATGACAAATTCTATTTCTGAATGTGCTTTTTTATTTATTGGAACAGGTTTATATGGTAGTTCTTATGTTTCCCTAAGTAGATTCTTCCACTAGGATTGTTTCATCAGTGTTACAATTGTTCAGTTGTACTACTGCTGTGATACAAGGGTTAACTGCTAGGTATTCAGGTTTAATGGTAGGAAGATGCCTAGAATAGCAGTTTCTTTAGTTGTACCACCAGATGATGTTGTCTATCATCCACAAAATCTCTCTCTCAGAACAGTGTGGAACTTCCCTCCCCACCATCTTTCTGGAGCAGCACTTTTTTCACACTGTGTGTCAAAGGGGTATTTAAAAGGTTAATCTCAAAACTCCTTGTTAAAAAAGGAAGAAGCTATATATAATAGTTACCGATAACCTTGTTACTATGGTAACATTTCTTCTCCACAGTTGTGATGCACTGAAAAATATGGAATGCATGGTTTTATTTTTTTCTTATAATACATGCTGTTCGGTTTTGAGTGATTCTTGAAGTCTTACTTCTTAATTCTTTAGAGACTTCCATTTCTGCCTTTACACTTCTTGTTTTCAAAAATGCATCTAGCAAGTTGATAAACAGTTGGTAATTTTTTTTTCCTCACCAACATTCTGTTAATGTCTATTTTTACTATCTTTGCTATTTTTATTTTACAGTTAGACATAGACATATACTTTAACTGTTAAAACTCTCTTCTATTTTGTTGTATAATGGTATGACTTTTTTTTGCAATGAAAATCAAGAATATTATTATATTTTAATATGGTCTCATCATATTAAAAGTGAAACACATTTACTGTGAATCCTTATTAAAATGCAATAGAAGTCAGAGTTCCTAAAGAGATGTTTAAAAATCATTATTATGAAAGCACAGTCCTTGTATTTGTCATATAGGAAAAGATTTTGTACAATCCTGGATAAAGGTTTGATGGGGACAAGAATATATAATCCCTACAATTGTTATATGGCAGAACTGATTATGTCCCTGCCAAAGGTGATTGCCAGGAACAAACTAGACAATTCCATGGTTTCCCATTCCAATCGTTAGGTAGCCTTTTCTTATGAATTCTTCCTAAATGTGTATGACTCCATTTCATATTGGTTGCTTCTTGGACTAACCACAGTGGATATGGACAGCAAACTGTTTATGCTTTTTCAAGTGATTGAAAAACACTTGTAAAAAAGCTGTAATTTGACCCCCTTTGGGGATCCTTTCTATTGACTAAATAACCACAGTTCCTTTAGGGTTTCTCTTTTTGTAATTTCCTGTGCTTCTAATCATGCTCAATGGCTGCCTTAAGTCTGCTGCAATTATTAAAGTGGAATCGTGGTGCCCCACCTGCCTGGGATATTCCGTCTGAGGAGCAGAGAAGAAAGATTGATTTATCTTGAATGCAAAGTGTTGTAAGGTCCCTTTCAACTGTATCCCTTGAGGATTGCCATGATGTAACCTAGTTTGATGTTAGCCTCTTTGGAAAATGGCATAATATCATCAATGTGCCTTGAGTTGGCAGTCTAGTAGAACTACCAAGGACAAGGTACTCTGCAGAACTGTTTGCTGGTGATTTTTCCTTTCTTTGATACTCTTCTCATCAATTTTGGGATTTCTTTGTTTGTTTGTTCTCTCTGCCTTGTTCTTGTGAAGCCTTTTTATCCTCTGTGTAACTGTAGAATTTGTCATTACAGAATTGAATGCTGCTTTATCAGATGATTTCTCCATTTACCAACATATTTATGATTTTTCTTTTTTCATCCCATTCTCTAGCATGATTGTGTTAATTGCACATTTCATGCTTTCCATTAAGGACACTTTTTGCTTTTTGTTCCATCATTTCAGTCATTGCCGAATACATTCAAAATCACTGGACTCAGGTGAGGTTCCACTGGAATCCCATTTGGATATCTTCCTGCTTTGATAATTACTTTCTGAGTCCTAATCAGTTTTCATTTACCTTTAGATTTTTCAAAGTGAATACTTCTTCCCTTTGAGAGGTACAAGATCATTATGTGGAAATGATAAAACATTTTTTGCTTAAATGGAATCCATGCTCTAGTTGAAAATTAAATCTTATTTGGACAACAAGGCAGTAAAGCATATTTTCTGCAACAGTCTGAAACTTTCTGCAATGTTTTAGACCATCAGAGAAACAACAAGATTACTATTTTCAACAGGAATTACAAGGTTTTGAATGTTGCTTCTTTTTTTTGTTTGTCTTCTATTTTCTTTGGGGTTGGGGCAGGTTGTCCAAGGACATTTTAGGAATGTTACTGTCACATTCTGATGAGAAAAACAAAATGTATTTAAGATGCAGGATTACTTGGTTTAATTTATTTCTTCTTATGACAAATATAAAACTGAGGTACTTCTTTTTTCAGTTTTGGTTTTGATAACTATCATCCATATGAATATTGTTAACTGAATGACATCATAAACCTGCAGATAGAATCCAGTGTTCTGGATTATTAAGATTTCATTCTCAGTATTTTAAGATGTTGGATAAAAATACATTTTGACCTGATCTTTATTCCCATCTGCTTATGGCTGGGTATTTACTTAGTGTGATCAGAAAAAATAGGTAAGAGTGAACTCGAACTGTTAACTCGAACTCGAAAGTGCTGCATGTTAATACTGCATGGAATAACTTCATGCTTCAAATCTGAAACTAACATTCCTTGCTGTAAAAAGAAATATTGTATGTAGATTATAAAGAGGGATTATTTTAATTTAATTTGGTGTTCTTTAGCAAGAATGTTATGATGTCAGTGTCTCCATAATGCAAAAATGTCTATGAAATACTTCAAAAGCATCTGCTACACATAAAGAGGATGTGAGAATTACTCAACTGGCAGCTGATGACAGGGATAAAACACCAAGGGCTCAGGAAAAAAACTTGAAAGTAAAAAGTTGATTCTTTCCTTCATATAAAAAAATCCAGTAGTAAGCAAAGGTAAACTTCAATGTGTGACGAAATTAAAAAAACCCAACTAAGCTATTTTATATTTACAGAACTGTTAAGTAATTCATTAAGGAAGAAAGAAGAGTGGAAGTAGCTGTATCTAAGTTGGGCTGACATAATAGCTTTGCCTTGTCTGTGTTCTTTCACAAGATGACTTTGATTAATATAAAATTCAAGGCTAATGTGAACCGTACTCATTTTCTTTCCATTACATTGATTAAAGTTATATTCAGCATCTATGAACTTTTCAGTATCTTTAAACTTTTAAAGTTCAAAAAGACCTAGAAAGGTATTTTACCTTAGTATAGAATTAAATTGAAATGTTACAATTAATTTCCTAAATGTTTAAATCATTGAATTAAACCTGAATGAATCTGTGAGATGATTCTAGATTATATTGTTAACTGCTGGTTTGCACCTAAACTTGGCAGTTTGACACTGATCTTCAGTCCAAAACAATGGAAGTCTTCTGCTCATTCCAACATGTAGCTCCCCTGTCAGAAATATGAGTTTGTTCCTCTCTAGAAATCACCTTTCTTTTTTCAAGTTTGGTTGAGCTGGTTGAGATCAGGGATATTTCTCTTGCTTTCATTAAAGATGTTTTGCTTCTCATGCACTCTTCTGCTGCAGCATTTCTATATAAATGACAGAAAAGATTTTTGTATAGCATCCATTTTAAGATGGGGACTATTATGCTGCAAGTGTTTTACAAGAAGTAAAAAAGAGGCCAGCTTAGACTGCCAAACAAATTTGCCCAACTCATGATCTGGATGCTTACCCTGTTAGAATGTCTTATCCTTTGTCTGGTTCATTTGTTCTTCTCAATTTCCCTGTTCTTATGTAGATAAACATGAATATTTTCAAAACTTTTTAGAACTCATTAATACTTTTATTATGGTATATTTTCACTTACATATGCTGAAGACTCAGTTCAGTCTTATTTTCTTACCCTCTAGGTCTTCTTCATTGCTACGCCTCGCTACCTTCAGTCTGTCTTGCTTTTGTCTTAGTTTCAGCTAAGACTTTTTCCCCGTATGGGAACTCCCTTAGGTTGTCTTTTTACTCAGTCTTTTACTATTTTTGTTCCAAGAACTTCAGGTAAATTACATCTCAGGTTTTACTTTGTGTTTCAGCTTCTCCTATATATGATGGACAGTACAGCTGTCAGCAAGTGCATTTAGTTCAAAAATGTATTTCTTCTCTTACCTTTCATTACTTCATCTAACTAATACTTCTTCAGCATGAAACAACTTCTGTTCATGCAGGCATAGCCTGTGCTTTTATACACTGAGCGAGAAGCAGAGAGCTAGCTGATTTTGTCATTCATGGATTTTCACAGCTAATGCTGTTCTTGTATAAGCAGCAGTGAAAATCTTCCCCTAATAACTCCTAACAAGAATGTAGGTCAGAACAAAGGTCCCCTCAAAAAAAAATCATCTTGAACAGTAGCAGCAGGATTGAAAAACCGTAAGTTATCCTGTATTCTTGTGATATTCTTTCAGTGTGTGCATGCATCTGCCTACAGAGATGCATATATTTATATCAATGTGTGTATGTTTACGTTGACAGATGGTGTTTCCATTAGCTGCCCTTTGGCTTGTGAGTGATTTTTGTGTGATTGTTCACTATATGGCTCTTCCATAACTAACACCTACTGTTTTCTGACACACTTTTCTCTTTCTGAGGAGTCGTTCTATGAAGTCTTATTTTATATAGACACTTCCATGTCACCAGCACCCTTTCCCAGGAGCTTTTCATAAGTCTGTCTGTTCTGCAAACTGAACTTGGGAGTAATTTCTTATGGATGTGATCACAGCTCTAGAACTGTTGACTCTCAGTTCCAAACACTCAGAAATGAAATTTCTGGCTGTGCGCTTTCACTGCATGAGATCCCTCTATTGCACAATATGGAAATGTTTTTCAAAGCACATGCAGCAGTATATGAGTTACTGAAGAAAATAGCACATCTGTACCAGCATACGTTGTAGGACATCACAAGCTGCTGGTAGTGTTCAAATCAGGGATCTGAAATTCTTCCTCTATTCTGCAACTAGAATGGAAGGAATTTATCTTCTTAGGCTGCTAAATAAGCAGGATTTTGTTCTTTTGGCTTTTTTCCCCCTAATAATACTCCTAATCTGATTTGTCGTTCATTGGTAAAGCACAGCAATATCTTGGTCTTTTGCATATTGCTAGTGTATAAGCTAACACTGTGCAAGGGGAAAACCAGCTCCTCTGATTTGTTTTTTGTTTAATTAATTGGCCACTTTATTAAAAATGTTTCAAGTGAAATTCATATGCTTTCTGAATTCCTTTTTTAAATCTGTATTTGTAGGAGCTCATAGCTGTAACATTGCACAGGATGTACCATTTTTGAAGAAATTAAATGTGTTTCAGGCAAAAGCATTCTTTATTTCTTTGCATTTAAAATATTTTGGTTTATAAGGTATTAGATAATCTAACTTAATTATTACTAGGAAATAGTCAAAGAAAATTTCTGCTGTCAAAGGAAAATATAAAACAATTTTTCATTTTGTATGTTTATTGTCAAAGCTGACCTCTAGTGGTTACAGAATGGAACAAATGTAGTGTTAGCTTCCTCTGTACTCTTTTTATTTTGAAATATTATTGCAATTTTTCCAATCAGATGTGCGTGTTTTCCTGAAAAATACTACATTCAAAATTATTAATATTAATTTTCCAGACACATCTCTAGGTGTAGTGATTTGAAATCAGTGGCACTATAGTATTAAGGGAGCTTATATAAGAAACAACAGCAGCTCTAGAGGGTCAGAACTCCTATTTCTCAAGACAAGTACCAGGTAGCTCTATTTCATCCCTAGTACTTTACATCTACTTGCTGAGTCTGAGAATATTTTAGGAGGGCCATATTCAGCTGCTTAAGGCTCGAGGCAGTATGCTACAGCAATTCAAGACAAAATACTGTACCTGAGGACAGAAAAAGGGAACCTGATTTTATGTTCCGGTTCTGTTCACTTCAAAGTTAAGCTTCGCAACCACAGCTTAAGAGCTGAAAAGCTGCTCTAAGTCTGAACTGAATGTGCATTAGGTACTTTAAATCTGGGTTTTATTAATATGAAAAAGGAAGGATTGAGTGTTTGAACTCAAGAAACAGTAAGATATGAGTTCTGAAACAGGAAATTGCCACTTTTTTTTTACTTTTTATTATTACTTTTATTTTAATCTGTTTATTTTTAGGGGCTGGAGGTGTAATTTAAACATTTGAAAGCAGTGAAACCTGGCATAGCATATGCCACTGCAGCTATCAAAAGTAGAGGGAGAGATCACCAAAGAGAGGGAGAGATAAAGCTGCCACTGTTACCTTCACAGAGCTGGCCTGAGTGCCATACTGCTTCATAGGGCAATAGGAAAAGAGCATCTTAAGGCCTCAGGTGGCAGCAGCTTTCCCTCTAAATAAAAACAGAGCAATCAAGGCTAGCAGTGGTCAACTTTTTAAGAGCAAGCTTCTCTGGATTATTTTTCATTGTCTGTGCTTTAATATTACAAATTCAATATTTAACTAGCTTGTGATTTTCATTTTATGTTTTTAGCAAATTGTATTTCTGGAAAAGGGTGTCCTTCCCTTTTTTTTTCATTTTGGCTCTTTATTCTGAGATGAAGTTCATGCACTAAGTGGTTTTTAACAAAGTTTTCTGATGGTCCTCCTCTAAGCATTGCAATTACCACAGGTCCAAATCTGTGGGCATATCTTAGAGGAGGAGGTGTGGGGAATATTACATTCTTGCCTGGCTGTAAAAGTCTCCATGTACTCTCTTACAATTTCTTTTATGTTTTGGGAAGTAGCAGAATGTCTTTACTATGAGAAACAGTTGGAAGAGGTGTAAAGAAAGGCAACCTCCCTTACTTGATTTGTAGCCTAGTAAAATGGCATCTCTAGACTGCATGGATTACATGTTTAAATTCAAAGGTAGAAATTGCCTCTAAATAGTCAGAGTACATTTTCAGTTGAGATAACCTTAGTCAGAATCAGTAACAGCTTTTACCTTCTGCCTTGCTGTTTCTTGGTATATGCTGACTTGAAGAGTTTATTTACAAAACAGAAACAGGCTGACATTTTTGACTGTATACACTGGTTACAGAAATACTTGAATCAAAGCAAGGGAGATGAGAAATGTATCTCCCTGATTTCAGCTTGTTGATAAACACTGGGGCTATTTCAGAGAGTTCTGGAGATCTGTCTAGCAGCAGTTCTGTATTACAGCATATTACTTGAGTCATTTCTAATAACTGACATTGGAAAAGAGGGTAATCTATTTAAATGTCTGTTTTAGACCCACATCAGAAAATGCATGGATATTTGCAAAATCAAATGCAGTACAAGCCATTGGGGTGATGTCATTTGGTAAGTTTTTTTTGCTGTTTGGTATTTTTTTCAATATTAAGATCAATTGTAAGAAACTATTTAATATTTTAAAACAAGATTTTTTTTTTTTAACATTCATGTTAAACTGGTGTAGAAATAAAAGAAATTGACTGAATGATCCAAAAGAATGTCACTGTTATTGTGTAAGACATGAACCTCATCCATTGTCCAATTGGCCCTAGAGGCTTGCCACTCTAGCAGAGACAGTGTGCACGTGAGTCCAGCTCACCTGTGCCGGTCCTCCTAAAGCCCCTGCATCAGTGGGTTCATCTGACTGATAAAATGAGGGGGCTGGGATCATTCTGCATTCCCTTGGATAACCTCTAACAGGAAAGTCCTCATTCTGAAATCTGTTCCTCCCTGCAGGATGTGGTATATTATTTCTTGTTAACATTGTGATAATCTGAGGCCTCCCTGCTGCTGCCTAAAATGGATGCCGTGTGAAGTCTGAGAGTAGCAAATGGCTCTGTAGATTTAAAAAAAAAAAACAACTTCTCAAATCTGCTGCTGGATTCTTAAGTAAAAGAAGAGCAGGAAGAGGAAATAGCTGTGGAATGGAGATGTGGAGGGTGGGAATTGGCATAGCATTTAAGGATAATGTAATCAGAATCATCTCGGGATGAATATAAACCTTCATTAAATCAACTAAGCAAGCAAAGGTTCAAACCATTTATCTTTGCCACTCATTGCAAGATTAATGTTTCTGTTTAATAATGAGTGGATTCAAACTGTGCTGTGTCTCTATGCATTTATGCATGAATTCATACATTTGCTTTAACTGTCATATGTTTCAGCATTCATCTGCCATCATAACAGCTTTTTAATATATGGGTCTCTGGAAGAGCCCACATTAAAGAATTGGTCTCAAGTCACACATATGTCTGTGGCCCTTGCTCTTCTCATCAGTATAGCGTTTGCTGCCTGTGGATATATGACTTTTACAGGATACACGGAAGGTAAACTGCTTGATCCCTCAATTGTGGTGCTCGCTGTAATCCTTCCATTCCTGCCTTTCTGTCTGATCTTTTCTGTGAACATCTTGGTGACTGTAAAAATGCAAAAATCATAGTATATTTGGGCAGAAATAGGACATTCCTTATATTTAGCCAACAACCAAAACGGGATCCAAAAATGTCAGCTACATGCTAATAGCTGTCAGATTCTTAAGCATAAGCCTCACCAGTGGCAGTCCTGTTTGAATAGTTCCATCATTAAAACACTTTGAGGACTACACAGCTATGATTTATCCACATGGTCCAGCAGCAGAGAGCAGTAAAAAGAAAAATTTCCTACAGGGTATCTGGTATATATCTGTGTATATTTTCTTACATTTTTTCCTGTCTGTGCTAATACAGCATCCTAGACTTAGAGATATTTCCTATCTTTGCAACAGCTGTTCTGGTGTTACTAATCCTACTGTCCCCTCTGTGGGTATATGAATACACATAAATATGTATAATCAATGTTGCATCATGCTATTTAACATCATTTTGTTGAAGTGAAAAAAGTATGTTCGTAAGAACAAGGTATAAATTGATTCAGTGCATTACTTTCTTCAGGGAAAATACATTACTTTCTTCAGGGAAAATACACATTTAATAAGCAAGCATAATTTCTATTACTTAATAGTGACATTCTGGATTGTAGGAGGAGCCTTCCAAGCTTTTTCCTTTTCTGATGAGCAGCAGCATTTAGTTGAGAACACAGAAATTGTAGGATGGGGACTCCTGGTTTATCTGTCCTTTTTTCCTGCCTCCAGTGCTTACTCCAGCAGAGTAAGTCACTGTCCTAGATGTACTGTAGGTAGACCAAATGCAGGCTGGCTGAGAACTTTCAGGTACAGAAAGCTCTGCCTACAGCTCCTCCTTAGCTTATGACTCATGTGTTAGCAGGTTCCATCTCGCCTTCTGTCTCCCCTGTCAAAATCTTTTTGCTGTTTAAAGTACACCTTATTGCTTCTTCAGTGCCACTGTGACCCCTAAAGTAGTAAATCATGAGACAGTATTGTAACTACATAAAAGAGAACTGATACATCATCTGGTCACTGTCTTGCACTGTCTCTTGTGCTTCAGAGATCCTTATTACAGATTCTTTGTGGTAAACACCAAGTAAGATGATTTGAATTTTATAGTGATGCTTTTGTTTTTAGATATAAGATTTGCTAGGTAATAATCCATATGTTTATAATGGGCTTTTGAGGTCAGAATACTTGAAATTCTTCTCTACAGCTTATTAGCTGTGATTAGATACTATGAGGGAAATGCAGTTCTCCACAGGTAACTCTCACCTTTTTTTATGTAATTGTTGTTCTAGGAGTTTTTAGGGAAAATTTGTCTTCTACACATAAGCTTTCTTTCCAAATCTGTCCCACATTTATTTAATCAAACACTGGCTTCTCATACAAAATCTATGTTATGGGGAAGATAACAGATGACAAACTCTGATATGTTTCTTTTAAAATATTTTTTGAAGATAAATGCTACTTGAGGTAAAAACACTGCTTAACCAGCAGGATAAGCTGAAAGTTGCTCCTAGACATAACTTGTGACTGTAACTAGTTTCTAGTTACATGTCAGAAGAGGGGATCAGAAAATCTGTTACTCCAGTAACTCCAATAACCTGCACTTCAAGTTGCAAATATAGGTAAATGATGTGAAGTTCAAGCTAATTGGTGTTTCACTATACCTCAGGAGATTTATTTGAAAACTACTGTAGAGATGACAACCTTGCTACATTTGGAAGGTTTTGTTATGGAATTACTGTAATTCTGACCTTCCCCCTTGAATGTTTTGTGACCAGAGAGGTAAGAATTTATTACATTTTCCCTTTAACACTGTTGTTATATATTAATAATATTCTCACATTATTAATACATATTGTAGCTGAAGTCTATGGTTGATCTGTGATAAATAGCAGCATATTTTAACCTGCTATGTGCAGTGAGTATGGGGGACTAGTTGTACTGTTTGGACACTGTCCATATAATGTTGTTTTACATTTATTATAATATTAGCCAATATTATATTAATAATTGCATAATAATATCAGGACTGCTTAAAATTGCAAGTTTGGCATAAATGACGCTGTTGTTACTGTGTTGAGAATTGCCAAAAATACATACTTTTCATTCTTAATAGTTCTGCTTTTTAGAAGTATCTCCATCTAGGAAATTCATCAATTCAATAAATAATTGTAAGTAAATTTATTCTGTAATGGGCAAATGAGAAGAGAGTAAATGCTGAAATCCTACAGGTATAACTAGGTCAATTTGGCAAGTATTCTGCAATTTTAGTAATGATTGTTATGAGTTATTTTTGGAAGCAGATGAAGATGTTTTCTTCAAGCAAGGTAAGTAAAATTCAGCCAGTGTATTCTCACCCATTCCCTTAGTTTCCTAAGGTTAGAAGGTTTGGAGTAAGCTGTTGGATAACATAAGAAGAAAAATCAAGGTTTAAAACTGTGGTTCTGTTTCAGGTGATTGCCAATGTGTTTTTCCAGGGGAACCTCTCAACAGCTTCCCATATTGTTGTGACAGTAATTATCATTGCTGTGGCGACTGGTGTATCATTAAAGTATGATTGCCTTGGAAAAGTTTTAGAGCTGAATGTAAGTGAACCTGTGTACTCTTTTATTTAATAAATCACTTATTAATAAATCAGAACTTTGTAAAATTCACAGCTCTACTGAAAATCTTATGTAATTTGACATAGTAAGTACTAGTGTTAGAAGAGGAATTACTGCTTCAAAAACAGATAACCAAAGGTGAAAGGAAGTTCAAGAAGTAAAATTCATATGGTTGGGGAGGGTTTTAGAACAGTTTGTAGATAAGGCAAGTGGCTCTGACCTACCAAATGTGTTAAGCCACAGCAGAAATCACTGAAATACTCATCCAAACTTTATAGTGGTACTGAATTTAGCATTTCTTTCTCTAGTCCCTGCTTTTGATGAAGTTGGGAAATTACTTAACACTGGGGCAGATTCTAGTGACTGCCTTGTGCCAAAGGGGCAGAAAACAAAGAGCGAGGTAGAAAGAGAGCACCAGTAGTAGCTAGACCACAGAGATGGTCACTGGAAATATACAATTCCCTCAAAAGCAAGCATTCCATCAATGCAGTGGTTTTTTTCCTAAGCAGTTAGTCAGTAGTCAAGCTGGTAGCTTTACTCAGTTACAAATAGGAGTTGATAGCCAGGCATTTGCATGGTTAGCTCCTATCTTACTGAGGTTTTTTTTTTTTTCTTTTACTTTTTAAGAGAGAATTTGACAATACAGCTGTAGGTACTAATTGGATGTAATAATTGTGCTCAGGAAGATTGTTCAGTCTTGATATCCAGCAGTAGGGAAAAATGAATAGACAGAGTATTTACATGTGAAAGAAAGGTGATCTGTCTTTTCAGCTGGCTTTTTGTCCAGCAGAAGAGCTGTCTTTTGGCTCTTCACCACAGATGGCATTTGATACTATTTCTCTGACCCTGCTTTCTGTTTTTAGAACAAAACACAAGCCATTGTGTTTGGCTGGTGGTAATTCCCCAGGGAAACTATTGGGTCATATGGGAGTCAAAGGGCCACAGAATTTGCTTTGTTATTCTTTCACTGAGATGCTGGTTTGTGTTACTTCACAGACCTAAATCTTGATTTTAATGGAGAAGATATTTTGTGACTGTACCTATTTCTGATGTCTATACAGATCACTGTTAATAGGTTCTACCATACAAATATTGGAACTTTTGTACAAATGATGATGTAAAGTTATTACTTAGGCTGGATTACTATCTCACCATAATGAAATTGAAACGTAGTGTTTGTTAAGTATGTAACAAAATAAACATTCAAAATTTCTATATAAAATCTTTCCCTTTTGGCATGTAACTCATGCTAATCTGCAGTGGCTTTACGATAAAAAGAATTTTTAAAAGTGCTTTTTGTTCGTCCCTTTCTAAGACAGCATTTAAAGAGGAGCTGAATTTTTAGTGAGAGGAGAGGTTCGACTCTGTCAAAAGGAGCTTTGCTTTCATAGGGAAGTCAATCTAAATCAGGTTATAAATGTCAAAACTGATCAGAATTCTTTGAACTGCTACATGATGCTTCCACTTTTCAAAAGATTTTATTCCTTTTAAAGGCAGTGCTATATCTAAACTCCTCCATGGAATTATCTTAAATATTTTAATTCAGTTCAAGTATTGAAGAACTATGTTTGGACTTTTACTCTGTCTCTTAAGCTGAGAAACTTTGGGTAATAAGATTAAATGCTTCTTGCAATGTTAAAATATTATTCTGTATCAGCAAAGCAAAAGCATTTAAATAAATGTTAATTATTTGAAATAGTTTAACAGATACTTTTGCATATTATTTGGGACTTTGAATAAAAGGTTTTCCATATAGCAACACAGGAAAAGGCCTTTATCCTCTGTTTTTACTGTTGCATCAGTCTAATCACAACTGTTAAAACATTTAGGTTTTTGTTCTTCACATCTAAATAAACATGCTTATGAGGTTTTTTCTATTGCTCTTTCCCACACACAGGGAGTTCTGAGTGCTACCCCACTTGTTTTTATCATCCCATCAGCGTGCTATCTCAGGCTGTCCAAGGAGCGGTGGAGCCATTCAGATAACCTCATATCCTGCCTGATTCTTGTTCTTGGTGTGCTGGTGATGGCAGTTGGGTTTGTCATGACTGTCTTGCATTCCCAGGAATGTAGCCATGGAAAAGAAATGTTCTACTGCTCCCCTAGTAACGTTTCTTTACACAACAGCACACTTCCACCATAGGTAGCAGACCAACCTCCAGACTAGATTGGGCACATCTCACAGTGAGCTATACAGGCCAGTTTAAAGGAGAGTGGAACAAAGATTTTTCATCTTTTGAGATGCACTAAGAGTTTTAAACTATATAACTGTATTTACCTACTTGATTTTATGCTGCCATCCTTTTTCAGGTAAGACTTCAGTTTTAACTGTTGAAACACAAAATCTCAGAGGTGCCTTTCAGTAGACATTACTTGAATAACTTGCAAGCCTACCAAAAAGGTTGCATTTTTTTAACTTAGTCTGCAATGCTGTTTAAAAACTATAAATTAAATGTTTTGGAATATAAACCTTTCCTATGTTTCATTGATTTAACTTAGTTTTTATTAATTTTATAATCTTTCATGTGTATTTATTAGCACACTATAGTATAGGGGTTTTTTGAAGTCCAGAGAAAAAGTATTTCTGGATCTCTGTGTACTACAATTCTGCTATTAAATCGAAAGACCCTTATTAATTCTGTCTTTGATTTTGCAGTAACTGTCCTTTAGAGCTGAAAGCTTCCCTTGTACTGGATCTTGAGTTCAAGGAAATACAAAATTGTATTTTGACTGAACTGTAACTGATAGAATTTAATTGTAACTGTTACAATATGTGGTCTTGTAATTGAAGATATTGCACAAATAAATCCACAAGAGTGGATTTTAAAAGATTCAACTAGGCAGTCTTTGTAAAAATGCTAAAATTGTAAAAATGTCAAGAGTGACAAAGAAGAAAATTACATTGCAGCTCAATTCTTACTTTTATAATATTATTCATTATTTTGGAAACTGAATTGAAACTAACATTCTAAACCTGATTTATCATTCTAGTCCTCTGTTTCTTTTCCGTATATGACTAATGGTTTTGTCACGGTTTGTCAAATTTTGGTGATTTTTTTTATGTTTTCCAAAATTCATTTAACATCAAGGATTCATGTATATATATGTATGTGTGTAAATATACTTATATACATAAGTATATATAAAAACAGACTCACATGCCTATAGAATAGGACTAATTTGAGGTTAAGTAATATGAGTATCCTCAGTCTTATCAGTGCTGTCATTTTGAAAATGTTTTGTTACCAAATCAAAATGTGTACTTGAGTTAATTTTTGCATTATTGTGATCCTTGCGGTTCCTTATGCCAGCTAGAGGAGTAATGCTAATTCATTTTTATGCTGCTTAATGGGGATGTGTTTTGTCTTCATCTTGCATGACAAAGCTATGTCATTCAAGACTTCCAGCTAAACAGATCTGTAAGCAAGGGTCACTAGATGGTGATAATACTTGTGACAATAACACACTTTTTAAAAGTAATGCTTCCAAAATAAATGCTTTAAATATTACTGGGGTTTTTTGTTGTTTGTTTGGGGTTTTTTTAAGTTGTAAAGCAATTAGAGAAAAGTGTGAGTATTACTCTTCTTTCATTTCTCTACATAGTCTCAACTTTGAGGGTGATAATTTATTTGTTCTCCAGGTACCTGATACTGTTCACAGAGAATATTTCTCACCAGTTGAGATTCAGTAATAGCTGATTTTGTCTTAGCTGTGGGTGGATTGTTACTGAATAGATTCGCGTTCTTCTATGCCAAATGGAGTTAAACTCAAATAATATTTCCTTGTGACAGCAAATGAGATCTTTTTGATCAATCATAATTCTTTCATCGAGTTTTGTTGTTATTTTTTTTCTGATTTTTTTTTTTTACTTTTGAAGTAGGTTACCTCGTTTTAGGTATTAATTTTAAACTATCTTTGCTATAGAGTGTCAATGGAATAATTTCCATCTCATTCTACTGAGGCTGTGTTATTAAATCATGTTTGCATGTTCTTTATGAAGGATGAGTCTTTTTATGCTTTTCTACTTTATAAATGAAAACATAAAGAACTTTTTTCACTGTTCTTGTCAATTTTTGAAGTGTAAAGTCTGAAGTAGTAATGGTCAGTTAAATGTCTTCATTGCTGCTAAAGCTTCTCTTGCTCTTAGAAGTTTCTTTTGCCAAAACTAATTGAATTCATGTAATCATATGCTCAGTGGTTTTCATTTGTGAATTTCCCAGGTGATGATGGGGCTCTCCCAGCCATAAGTATATTGAAAATGGGAAGTTGGAAGACGCCAGAATTTCAAGTTAACTGCTGTTTGCCTAATGGCTTTATAAAACCTATGATTCCTTCCTTTCCAATATTACATAGTGCAACTTACCTTTATCAAAATGACAAATAATAGCAATCTGGTAAATCCTTTCTTAGAACCTAGGGGGTCCAAATACAGAAAGATAATACATCATAACAAAAAGTCTGATAACCATTGGTTTTTTGCAAACACTTAAGACTCCCCAAAATAAAATTGTAAAATCTGTTGGGAACCTCTCACTGGCCTCATCATGTGCAGGAACTCACCACAACCTTAGTACTTCAAGCAGAGGTCTGCTGGGAGTAGCAATATCCTCAGCTCCAAATGCTCTGTGGTGACAGAACTTCACGGAGTGCATGGAGGGAGAAGAATGTTCCACAGGCACTTGCTGGCAGGATTTTCACATCAAAAGCTGGTAGTGTGACTCACTGTTTTTCCAAGTTCCTCTCTCCAGCTGAGAAGGCATTTCAGAACACCAGATGTATGATTACCATTCTCACAGGAGCTAAGCAGACAGTTTATGACTTTCTAGAGCATAGTGCTTCTTACCAATCACAGAATTCTGAGCATTCACAAAATACTTCCTCCTAAAAGTTTGTCAGATGACCAAACCCCATGGTTTGGTCAACAAACTACCTGAGACTTCCTGGAGAATTTTCCTTCCTCCTCAAATTTCTCTCTGGAGGGGGAAGCAAAATGGATCAAGTTTGCTAAATGGACGTATTTCTATATATTTTTCACACGCAAAATCTTTATATCTCATATAACATACATACATTACGTATATTTTCTGCATCAGATAGGGGAAGGATATTTATTTACTAACTACACTGTTTAGTATTTGTGACTCACTGGAAAATGAAACTTAAAAGTACTGTGAGGATTTATTTGGAGTCTGGTGGGAACATGGGGTAAAAGGGAGAAAGTAATAAAAGTGGCAGAGTAAACAAATGTATTGGGAGTGCAAAACATCAGATTGAACAAACATAATGCGCAGAAGAGTTATACTTTTTTAGTAGTTCTGTTATATGGAGATCTAATTTTAAAAGGAATTCTTGAGTTCTGGATTTTATTTTTTTTTTCCAGAATTGATGTAAATTCTAAAACATTCAGGATTTGAATTCAGGCCAGTGAAGGGAATAAGTAGAAGATTTCCAGTTTCTGTCATTCAGTGCTATTGGAGAAGTTGAAATTGAGGTACATGCTTAGAACATGACTCAAAACTCTTCATGGAGAGAAACTAGACTATATGGTTATTCCTCTTTCTGCTTATCTTTCTGTTCTCTGCTAATTGTTGATTCTAGG
Source organism: Promerops cafer (assembly GCA_013398275.1). NCBI lineage: Eukaryota > Metazoa > Chordata > Aves > Passeriformes > Nectariniidae > Promerops > Promerops cafer. The sequence continues at coordinate 701,403 of VZSE01013216.1, read as the reverse complement.
TGCTTCATAAGACAATACCATATGGAAAAGCTACAGTTGCTGTATGGAATTCCAAAATTTCATTCAAGAAAAGTTCAGGAAGGTGTGAATTTTCACATGTGATATCCTAAAAGAGGCAGTATCCACTAAACACTGGAAATTCCTAGCAAGATTCATGGACTTACTGTATTAATACAAATACAGAAGTAATGAACAGAAGACAAAGGAAGTTAGAAACAAGTGAAAATTACTATTAGACACTGTAGGATTAAATGACAAATTTAATTCTGTAAAACCTGCATTGAGATGGGGTCATGTAAATTATCTTTCAGTGAGCAGCTTATGTCCGCCACAAGCAGCACACTTGGCAGACTCTCCAGCAATGTCCTTTGTCTTGGTGGAGGCAGGAAAGCTGACACTGGTGGTTTGCTGTCTCGCCAAGAGCGCCTGCCTGAGACTGCATGGCGGGATGCTGTAACCACCTCCTGGGACTTTGGTTTCTAGAGGCAGGGGCTGTCTCATATTTTTCTTTGTATTCATACACTGCTTAGCACAGTGGCATCTGATTGATGACATGGCCTCCTAGGTGCCAGTAACACAAGCATTAGTTACTATACTGTGGCCATATTTTGCTGTTTCTCTATCATTATATCATGTTGCAGTCATCAGTGGATAACATAAATACGTCACTGGGTGACAGAGGGTCCCTTTGCTTCTATTTTTGGTTATATTTGGGGAAAAAATGTTTAGAAGGTATCTTCTCAATGTTTGGTTCATTGCATGTTGTGGCTCTTCAGAAAAGGACATGGGGGTTACATGCCTTATTAGTAGTCAAAGTGGTTAGTAGTTATTCTAGTTTTTGTAGTGCTTCATGAAAACTCTTATGAAAAAGCAGTACCTTGTCTATTATACAGAATATGTTCAAACACAGAGAAGTTCTGGCCTTTGTGGAACAATGATTAACTCATCAAAGGAGGCATAGCTGGGGTCATTTGGCATAGCGTGGGACATTTGATCAAATGACAGCTGCCTAATTTTGGCATTCTTTCATATCAACCTATTTGGAAAGATAACTGAGTACAAAAGACAAATATTTTAAAGCTTAACCTAACTGCTTGGAAAAAAAAGGGGACGTACTCTACAGGGCAACAAAATTACATGATTACAGGGACATATATTTAAAACTCTTTCCCTTATACTGAGCACTAACTTTTTCTTTCATCATACCTTTTTCTGTCACAAAGGAATATTTCTCATGAACTTCAGCAAGTAAGTTTCAGGCTCTTTTCTATCATATTGCAAGAGATACATTACTGAGAAGTGACATACAAATATCTTACCATGCTGTTTGAGAAGTCACTTGACTAGGTACTCACATTAAAAAAAAAATGGAAAAGAAATTATAAAATGTGATCACATGCAAACAATGTTCCGGTCACATAAATTCACTTCTGCTTATTTGCTCTTTCTAGTTTTTCTGTGGTTTATTTTTTCACAGAAAGGATTGTCTGTCTTTTGAATCAGGTCCTTTTATATCACAGCTCAGTGTTCTGATGTGTGAAGTGCAAAGTATTCTATTTTTTTTACATTAATATTCTTATCATCAGCCTACTACAGAATAATAGACATCTTAAAATAAAGAGTTTTCACAAAGGGATTATTATCTTTCCTGAACTATGTAGTTAGCTTCTCTCTTCCAGAGAAGAGAGAAATCTCTCAAGAGAGGGATCCCTAAAATTCAATTCTGAAGGAGGTAATATATAAGACAATACCATTACACAGTGTTTTCCAGCATTTTAAATTAGTGGCATGCTGTATGTTGGCACCAAACTTTTGTAACCGTGCTAGTTGGCCTGCAGTGTGAGACAAATGGTGTTCTCAGATTCCCATTCATTTGTTTAACAGTATACATTAGATCTGTTCCCATTTAATGACTGGGCAATGGAATAGAATATTACTCTGTCTAGGAGGACAGTAATTCTGAAACTATGCAAAAAGACTATTGTATAACTCATTTTGTGCAGAAATCTTATTATCCAAGAACAATCTGTAGTGTGCTGGTCCTTCCAGGGACTTCATAACCACCATGAAGCCTTCCTGGAAAGGTGGGACAAGTGTACAGTTACCCAGTTGTCACAGAAATTGACATTTTCAGTCTTTCAGAAATCAGATATAATTTAATCCAGATTTTATAAAAAAAGTGTAGGCCTCGATGGTGAAATGCAAATACAGAATTGATGGCATATCAGATTGTTGCTGGTGGGTTCTGTGGTACTTATCCCAGCTGTGGAGAACTTCCCAACACATCCCCTATAAAGCCATTCATTATTACATGAATTCTGCTGTTTCCTCTAGTATGATGCTAATGCATGACTCGTGGGAGCTTTTCATAAATATGTAACAGATAAGTCAATACAGACCTGATGATGATCCAGGTGTTACCGGCAATTGGGAAATTTGGTTGCTGTTTTAGAAGCAGGCCAGCAGATGGTGCTCGAAAATTAGTTGCATCAGAACTGAGTGGTGCATTTCCAGTTAATTTCTGTTTGTTTTTATTTGTTTGCGTTTGGTTTTGTTGTTTATAGAACGGCTATTACACACATTTCTTCATTAAATGAAACTAACAATAAGGATGGAAGAACAGAATACCCATCAATTTGTGGAATTCTGCCTCTGAATCCTTGTGGGGTTTTTTCCTAGTGATAATTTTTGGGGTTAATTTTTACCTTATTATATTACTTAATTTCAATTCAAATGCTAACAGCTTTATCTACACTCTGGCTTTTCTCATAATCAGACGGAGATGCTTTGTTTTGTAGATTTAAGCATAAATGTAATAATATTTGGAGGGGTGATGGCAGATGTAGATGATAGTTACTAACTTCTTTTAAAAAATAGAAAAATTCTCTGCTTGAACTGAAGTTTAGCTGCAATGATACACAGTAATCTTAAGAGCCTTTGGAATTTTACACACAGTCGGTTAAACATAAAAAACATATAACCTTTTGCAAATCAGAAAATCCAGTGTTAATGTTATATTCAGAAAATAAGCATTGGCCCATGTTAAAATGCAGTAAATTCAACATACTCTGCCATCCTGCTAACTGTCAGTCTATGGCTGTGACAACCTGTTGACATGCTATATTGCAGATTCTGTGTATGGTATGCCCAGGTACTTTGAAACTTGGCAGCTTGACAGTCCCTGCTTTCTTGGATATTTCATGTGCAGACACCTTGATAAATTCTCACTTCAGTTGATGTTACAGAGTGTGAAGATGAACCTAACTTGGGACCTGTGTAAGCCCCACCCAAGTCATATAGTATATTTTTAATTAAATATATTGGCAAGTTAATGAAAATGTTTTGTTTAAATAGTGAAAAAGCTTAACACTGGCAGTAACTGCCTTGAGGTAGCTGTAGTGGAATGGAGAGAGAGATTTGATGAAAAATAAAAAAAGTGACCAGTGGTGTAGTGCGGTGGTGGTATTGTGCAGGAGAGATGAATTAGATTGGTCTAATGGCAGGACAGGCATGTTGTGTACAGTGCTAACTTGCATATCAGTGGAGACAGCTACAGAATTCACAATTAATGTAAGAAGTAATGAAGTTTGGGCTTCAGAATTTCCAGGAAAATGCAATTAGTGTATACTACACTGGAGTTTGGGAAGTAGAAATTTTATATGGTCATACACACAAAATTTAAAAACACCTGCGCAGTTTTTGGAAAGCAGAACATGCAGCTTAGAAAAAAGAAAAACAGTATGCAAATAAAACAAGGTACTTGTCTTTTTCTCTTGCTGCTAAGCCTATTGTCATAGACTTAATTTTAAAAATAATCTTTCCATTAGTGTTTCGACAAATGTGTCAGGGGAGAAAAAGTAAGGATTTATCTGTTCTCTGATAGGTTGCACATAAAAGGAGGGGCCTTAATACAGGACCTTCAGAAAAGCATTTTCAAGTAATCACAGCTCTCATAGTTGATCTGCACTCGCCTTGGTTAGTTCTTGGCACACCTGCAGCATCCATGAGAAGCAAGTCTCTGTTGGTTTTCTGATGTCAGCTATGGAGACTGCTGTATTTCCAGCAGAAAAAAAAAAAAGCTGAAATGTACATCAGGATTCAATTCAGAATTGTGTACACATACGTACAGTGTGATTTTCATGGATCTTAAATGTATGACTCAAGACTTTTGATAAACTGAGAATGAATCAGACTACCCAGAAAGTCCAAAGCAATGTTCATGGACCTGACTGGTAAGCTGTAGGTGTAGACAGAAAAAGAAAAGTATTTTTGTAACTGCCATGTCACAGTAAGCTAGTTTGGAAGTTACATATACTATGACATGTCTTTGAACTCAAAGCTGATCAAATGGTTTTCTATTCCTCAGTTTTTATTCTACTGGCAGCTGAAGCTCCTGTATGTAGAATACCAGTCTTTACTTTCTCAAATACAGGCATGAAGTAATTTATTCATGTTTATAGTAAGCAGACAGGCATTGTAGTTGTGTGTACTGATTTTGTGGACTGTATTACCTGAACTTCTGTGGCAGAGTTAGGGACAAGTACAAACAAGTAATTTGTACGTCTGGAGTCTTTGTATATACATAATACTCTGTACTGCACATGAAGTTAGAGCTGCAGCTCACATGCAGCTGGAAGTCAAGGCCATCCATTAGAGTCAATGTACCCTAAGGCAAGCTGTTTTGGGCATGTTCTTATGAAAGAGGTCAGAAGCTCCTGTGAAAATAACAAAAATGATGGTGACTAAGTTAAGCATAGCCATAGATTTTTCTCTGTCACACTGTCATCTTTTTCTGGTTTTGATTGCTAGTGCTTTTGTTGCTTTGTTACTCTTGTTGCTTATGACATTTACTGCGCTCCACATGATGTTCATCAGTCTTCTTGTTCCAGTAGAGACTGTGTTTAAAACCTTGTTTCCTGCTCTGTTTTCATAATTGTATTCAAACAGTTTGATTCACATTCATCTTTGGCTAAGGGATGAGATCATCCTTCTCTTAAATGGAGTGCATCTATTTACATTTTTGTTGATCTCATCCACAGTAGACTTGGCCAGTCAGAAAACTGGCATGAATATGCTGAGATGGAGATCATGGGGTTGAGGGTCATGGAGTTCAGGCATGCATTTGTTGCTGACTGCTGTTTTTCAGTAAAGAATAGGAGATTGCTGTGACACAGGCTCTGAAACCTCTGGCAACATGTAGTGGACAAAGACAGTGGTAGGCTCAGAGCAGGCCTATACAAGCCTGGTAGTTTAGCATCTGTTTTGATAACAGCTTCAACAGGAAGCTCTTTTCACCTGTTGCTTGTGTGCTCCCTAACATATGCTGTCTCCCACACTAAACTGACCTTTCAGGAAAATGCAGTATTGATTATTTCAAAACCTGGCTGTTGCAGTAGGTTATTGAGGCTTTAGAGAGGGGGGACTGGTCTCTAGATCAGAGGCCAAATGGCACAGAATTGGTTATATCCACGTTATGCGTCAGTTTGCCCTTGATGTCTCCTGGACAAAATAGAGCACTGCTCTGGCTTTAGGCATAATTTATGTATTCAAATATTTAGAATTAAGGGAAGGATGCACAACACCTCCTGTGACTGGTAAAGATGTATAAGTACAATTATACAGAAGGTATGGGAAAGAATAGTAGCTGGTACAGTCAAAAGCATACCAAGGCTTGATCTGGCTCTATGTTCCTGTCTAGGTCAGCAGTATAGGCACAGGCTGCCTTGGTGACTGGTGAAAAGTGTGTGATAGATTAAAAACTGCCTATCAGTAGTATCTGGAGATGCTACTGTAGCATTTAAAATTGTCAGGCAATGTCAGAGCAGGCTGACAACGACTAGCATAGACCTGTTTATGTATCTCCCACTTAAACAGGCAGACTCAAATGAAGTCCAGAATTACAGTGGTTTTGTGTTCTACCTGCAGAGGGCATTCATACTGTTCAGTACATCATTACTCTCCAGTTGATAGTGAAAGGATTATTTATGGTTATCTCAGTTAAGCGTGGATGAATCAGGAGCTTTACTGTAATTGGTTTATTGAGCATACCTATCTCCTGTGAAGATTCTGAGAACCTCTAGCTGAGTACATATGAAACAGATGAAAAATGTGGTTGTGAGAAGAGTTGTAAAAGCTGGTCAGAGATTTTCCCAAAAATACATTTTGCTAGCTGAACTGTTTTTTCATTTTAGTTATAAAGTGTACTAAATTATTGTTGTTAATTTCTAACCCTTTGCATTTTAATAATTTTTACACATAGTTTGGGCACAGTGCAAAATGCTTAAACTTCTTAATAAAGCTACTCCACAAAGCTTGTACTGAACTTGCAGAGAGTGGCAAAAGTTACAAATATAAAAATTTTGGAAAAGACATAATGAAATCAAGCTAGAATGGAGAAAGGTGATATTTTATTTTCTTGGAACCAAGAAGTATAAGAAGAAAAAGATAATTATATCAGGGCTATTAATCAAATATTTTTCAAAGCATTTGTTTCAGTTTTAAATTTAGTATGAAAGTGATTCTTGTTTTTGAAGAGAGGAGCATGCCCCTTTGGCAGGCTGAGGAAGTATCTTCATAAAGTATCACCCGATCCTGAAAGTGGCAAGGACAAGGAATGTAGACTAGCTGGAAGAACAAGTTTGATAAATGGTAACGCAGGCCCATTGTATCAGACAATGGCAACTGCTGAATAAACACTGGCAGAGCAGTACTAGTCTGCATAAGAGACAAGCTGAAGCACAGAACACTTGAGAACCTATTCATAATATAGCTGTTGATCCTTGGATGCCTCTGGAAATGAAGATGACTCTTAGAAAGTTAGCAGTCTAGCAGCTGAGAATAGACCTTCAAGACAGAGAAAGGAATAAGAGTGGTCTCTGCCTCTTCTTGAGACCAGGCATTCTGTTTGCTCTTAGCACAAACTATCAGACAATATTCTGGGATGTCTATATTCATTATGTCAAAGTGATTATGAAGTACATAATTGAGAATCCAGGGCATTGAGATGAAAATAAGGTGCTTGTCAGGAAGTCATCCTTGGCAGAAAACACACCTGGATTGCAGTACACAGAATTGCTAGAACTGCAGTCTCCTTTCATAATAATGCAGTGTGTATTTATGAAACTGAGAGTGACTGAATGCTGTATTTCAACTTCTGCTGCCTGAAAGCTGTCCCCTTGCATGCATGTATTTCTGTAGTCTCTTTATACTGTCACAAGCTGCTTGACACAGCTTTCTCCTCTGAACTCTCCTCAGCGCTCTGACAAACCTCATTGACTATTCCTTAGTGGAACTTACATAGTAAATATTTTGAGTACGATCACTGCAGATGGTGTGCTAAGACTTGCTACTCTTAATCATATTTTTAATACTGAAACCTTTCTGCTTATTCACACTTCCAGTAAAAGGGTTTATGAGCCTTATTTGAGAACTGACTAGGGTTACAGTGAATGCCAGGTGGAAGAAATTCAGGAAAGCTTTTACTGCTGACTGACACAGATCTTTTTCTGTAGAATCTACCCATCCTTACAATGGGCTCTATGGGTTTATGGTACCTAATGCATGTATTTAGTTATGGGAATACAAAAAATACTCTTAGGCTTGCTGTATCAAATGTTGCTGAAGAGATTAAATTGCAACAGTTACCTGACTTTTGTGCGCCTTTAGGTAGTGAAAGGGAGGACTGGAGGAGCTGTTGGAACTTGCTGATTGTTCTAAGTTTGGCAAAGGATTCTACCCATCTTTTCTGTTTCATGTATTTCAGATTAAACATGGGTACTACTCAGGAAGGATCTGCTGGTAAAGTAGACCTTGAAGCAGATGAGGAGTGAGATTTCTAGCAGAAAAGGGAAAAGGCATTACCACCCCTTGTCTTTACTATGAGTTCCCATGCCTTTACTACCAGTTCCATGGTGACAGCCATAAAAATTAAATAGATTATAATTTCACTGTTCCAAATAGGTCACATTTTTCATCATGCCTACTATGTAAATTTTAGACTTCACTTCGAAGGCTTTGCGCTGACTTACAATTCAGTTAAATATCTATGTTTTTTCATTGGGCAAGTTAATAATCTCTGGAAAGTATATTTGGTCTTGATGAGACTTCTCACATAAAAATGATAAACTGTATGCAAAAGCTAAAACATATAGAATAATCAAGTTCTGTGGTTCCCCAATAATTTCCAGCATGCTTTTTTCTTACTTTTCTTTTACCAGCTACTAATTTTCTCCTTCAATAATTTAAAACCTTTCTGTTAATCTGTAACTGAAGTAGACTTTGCAAATGAAATGGTACAGTTCTAATCAGATGGCAGTCTGCTATGGCATTTTGGTATGTGTGATACTCGCTGCTATCTGGTGCAACCTGGAGAGATCTCTGGAAAGGCCAGCTTGCTGGATAAACACAAGAAGTAAGCTGTGTTGCATAGAAGGATTTAAGAAATATTTCACTTTCTTCTTTCCAGCATCAGGGGAAAGTTCTTATGGCTTAAGCACATTACAGATTCCTAGTGTTCTCTGTCATATCATAGTCAGCTTGGATGCCTTTTCTGTGCTGTACTCTTGGTTTTTACTTGGATTATATTTGATTTCACAGTCATCAGTCATCAGGGTGAGCTTCCAGATTTTAGTCTTTTAGCTACACATAATTGCTACAGCTCTTAAGAGAGGATTCTCTTTATAGGGACTGTGATAATGAATTCTGAATGCTGCCCTCACTATCTCCCCCATGTTCTATTTTGCTGAAAATTGTAAAGGGCTTCTTTTCTTATCATAAACCCCAGATGTCTAGGGCTCTTAAATAGAAGTAACTTTCAGTATAGATCTCATTATTTAATTTAGAGTTAAGAGAGAGTTAAAACTAGAAAAATGGACATCTGTAACAGGACAACTTCAATACATTAGAAGACTGTTGCTCTGAAATTTACCTCCTGGCTTTTTTCTCCAGCAGCATTGTGATTCAAGTCTTTCTCTGAATTTAGAGTAAACTCTGGAATGTGTTCAAAAATTACATTGAAAAAGCTATCAGTAAGGAGGGATCTTTGCAATGATCAGTAATTTTTATCAGTAGCCTTCCAGGCACATATGTAGCACATATGGATATCCTGGAGCAAATTCACTCAGAAGATAGGACAGCAGTTTCCAGCCGTCTGCCTTGTGCAGGTGAACAAGCACAATTTTCTGGTTACAGTCTCAGTCACGAACGATGCATGACAAAACCTGCTGTATGTAGCATTAGGACATAAATTGTTAATAAAATAAAAAGTATGCAAGATAGTATTATGTCATATATAAAGCAAGGTACATGTTATCCACAATAATAAAACCTATTAGGAAGAAGAAAGAAAAAATTAAAAGCTGCATTATAAATTTAAAATAATTTTAAGATAATTCCTCCTTCCTCATTATTCCCCAAGTGATCCCTAAGTCCAGTCTTTTACCTGCTTTTGTGTAATTTAAAGGGAAGTGGAGATTTCAATATCTGCAACCTTTGGAAAATAAGACTTTCAGCAACCCTGAAAATACGTCTGCATGCACCTTGAAACATCAGGTAAATCTGCAGCCTTAGGAATCACAGAGGATCTTGATCTTGCCCTTGAAGCCAGTAGGCTGGGGTTCACCCATGGTGTGTGTTTGTTCTGAATTGGTGAGTCAGTAGAATAGCACAGAAGAGGTTCTGTTTTTTTCAAGAGTAATTTCTGTTATGTTTAACTGGAAAAGCATTACATGTTTCTGTGACGTGACTTAGAATAGAACAGATTCACTTTTGTTGTTTACTTTGCTTTCAACAGAACACATATTTAGTTTGATTTGCAATTCAGAAGCATAGTGATAACTGCATAAATTGTATCCAGGTTAACTATCACTGGTTTAACTCTTCATTAACTAGAGTGTACTTTTTGTCTTACTTTTTTGTAACAGATACAATTTTTATCATAAGAAGGAGTAAAAATCTGTTATTTTATTGAAAGATATGGGCAAAAAAAAAAAAATTTATATTCACTGTTTCTAACCAGAAATTACAGTTGTCTAGATATTAGAAATTTAGTTGTTTCTGCTGTTTCAGTTTGAAATACATCATTCAGAGTCATATTCAATACCATTCAAGTTTACATAGGAGTGATAGCTACTTGATCCAGCTGCATCACTTTGCTTCTGTTTTTTTCATGTATTGAGACAGTAACAAATCTGATTTGCTGAAGACTATTGATCAAAGTTGTTGGAGCACATATCTTGAAGAGTACCAGCATTAAGCTCTTTCAGTCTTGACAAAGCATGAAGTTGTGGCAAAATTCAATTGCAATTTTCTTTATGCACTCAGCAGTTTTTTTCATCAGTGGCACATGAAGTGGGAAAAAAGGTGATTTGGAAAAGTTTAGAAAAGGAACAGGTATTAGTGTTCTTATAGTTGTTGTTGTTGCTGCTGCTCTTGTTGTTTCTTCTATAAATATTATGACAGTTATACAGTCTATCCTAAGAGTCGCTCTGATCTAAAGAGGACAGAGTGGTTTGGGGATTAAAGCCTCAGTAAGCAAAGTTAACTATGTGTTCAGCTCAAGGACATTGCTTTTACTTGTGCCATGAATTTGTTCCTCTACCTTTGTGTTCCTTAACCATGTAATCTGGCCTTGTCAGACATTCTAACCTGTTGATTCTCTCTCTCATCTCAGTCTTCATATTTTATACTGAAAAATGTCATGTTTCCTTTTAACCTTGATAAGCACAGTCTATATTTTAAAACAATTTCCTTCTACTCTCACAGAAATCTAGCTTCTGAGCCACTGTGCAGCTTTATCTTCCTGTTCTTTTTCATTCACTTTAAATGTTTCAAAAATTTTCTGCCCTTGGGCCAAGGATTTTCTAAGGTGCATCTTGAATTACTTAAAACGGGTTATGCAGCAGGGTTCTGTCTGTAAAACCAGGAGACAGGGGTTCACTTAAAACATGGTTGTGTGACTCAGCTCAAATTGATAAAATTTTGATCAGTCTACGATTGCTTATTTCTCAAATGCAGTTTCGTAAATGGTAAAATAGAAAAAAATTATAAACGATTTAGGGTGACTCTTCCCCCTTTCTTCCCCCTTTCTTTCTCCTGATTCTACATCTGGGCAGATCAATCCTGTTTCAGTCTTTTCTCTTTAACTGTTTGGCCTAAATACACTCCGATGTATTAATTAGCATATACATGTTTATCTTTGTCAATCTTAGTCTGGAATGAAGCCCCAGAACTTGTATTTGCCTATAATGGCCTGACTTTTAAGGTTCAGCCCAGTCAATAAGCATTTCATACACTGCTAGAGAGAGATAAAACATCTCCTTGTCCTGGTGCCATCTCTCAGGCACACAGGCCTCAGAATTGTTAATGAGGCCATTCAGCATCTCCACTTTACGCGGCATCTAAAGTCAATACCCAAGTAAGTCATTCAGCAGAGCTGTAATTTTCCTTCTAACACCACCAGACTGCCTTCACAAGCTCTTTGAATGCTTAAGTGCTTGAAAGGTGTGGTGCATTACAATGTAAAAAATAAGACCGAAGGCAAAATCTTGAAATAATAATTACAGTAGGTTCAAAGAAACTGCATACATCTATAGCACTCCTTTACCTTTACTAAAAAATGAGGTCTTGCTGTTTTAAAGTCAGACTTCCAAATATATCTAAAGAACCACAAAACGTGAGAATGGCCTCTCAGTGTCAGACTGAATGTCTTATCTAACCTGGTATCCTTTCTCAAGCAATGTCCAAAAATGGATGTTGAGGGAACACTAGAAAAGGACAGGAAAACATATATACTCCCATAAATATTCCTATCATCAAGCAGTTTGTGATTCAGGAACTTCTTGAGCCGGAGATAGTGCTTTATATTTTAGAACTCTTGATGAATTTCTTTACTGTTAACTTTCCCAGTCTTCTCCAGGAGGAGACAGGGCAGATAAAATGAGTGCTCTTTTCATTTTCTAACCTTTATTTCTGAGAAAAACATTGGCCCCATTCCACAAAGTCAGAAATAGCTGTAGTGCTGTTATAGCAGCTCGGTGGCCTATAGCTCCAGTTAGAATGATAATGGCAATTTCACATCTCCTGGCACAAATGCATGACACTGGAACTACACATTGGTCATGGAGTGGGACTGACTGATGCATTCAAAATATTTTTGCTGTCTTTAGTTTAGTATTTCTTTCAAAGGAAAAGCTTAAAAATACCTTTAATGAGCTACTCAAAAGCTGAATCTTCAGATGTTTTAATTGTGCAGTCATACTGCTATGAATAGAACATTGCACAGTCTTCTAAATCTGGTCTAATGCCCGAGTCAGATTGGGTGAGCTAAGGGCACTTCTTTTGCAGGTTCCATATGGAGCATTTAAAGCCCTAGCCTAGCTTGTTTATATTTTTACTTTATTTTTAATGAAAATATTTGGACAATTTCATGCAACTTTTGTTTCTGATTAGTACACAGTACTTAACTAGCATGAATTGATAGATGTTAAAGTACAGTAAAAAGGAATTTGTAATTGCTGCCTAATATATTGAATTGTAAATTGCTGCTTGTATACATAGTAATTAGCATGTGAGAATTCTAAGCATCATTATATTCATTTTTATGCCATAATAAATAGAACAAATCCAGACTAGATTGTTAAGCCTTTTCTCCCTCCTGATTGTGGCAAGATACAAATGAAACTTTACAAACTGTGCCTTACTTTATGCATAGTAAGCAGTGATTTTAGCACAGCAATTTGGAAGGAAAGAAAATTGAAAGAACAGCATCTCTGGTGCCAGAAAGAGTGCACCCTATGGTGTATAGACACAATCCCTGCATTAAAGACCAATGGGAAAACTAGTGCTAGAAAATACTTCAAACATTTCTTAAATAAAATTAAACTTAGCTAAAACTTAACTGCTTAAATTAGAAGCATTTAATGATGCTGAATATATACACTGCAGTTTGGGACATCAATAGCAAATAGGTATGGATACAAGTTATGTTTTTATACAACATCTCACAAAGGCAAGACAGCTTTCTCAGTCTGTGTTGCTACAGCCATATTGTTGCATGCAAGACTACTTTGCTGCTTAATTACCATTTTTTGTTTACTGGGCAGATATAGTGATACATATACTGGTGGATTCTTACCAGAGAATATACCTTGAGTTATTCTATCCTGTGTACTGCTGCTAAGCATAGCCAAGGAGAGAAATAATTTCACTCATACATTCTCCAGAAACCTGGCTCTGAAACTGAGCTGTTAGCTTGAGCTGAGCTTCACGCATATGCTAATTTAAAATTGTCTTTGACGTGCCTGCACAAGCTGTGTTGGCTAGGCACAGATGCTCACTAAAGAGGTAATTCTACCTCTTTAGGAGAGAGATGAGGAGGAGACAATGGCAAACTACAGAAAAGAAGCAGTCAAAGCTGGGCTTTGAAATTACTTGAAATTATTTATGCAAGCTCTCAAACTCAGAGCAGTAATAATTTTCAGATTAAAACCTCAAAGAATTTCTGTAACTAATGTTTTATCTCCCTGTGATGAAGTTTATGTTAGACTTAAAGCCACTTTCAGTTGTAATACACAGCCTTGGGCTCCTGTCCAGTGTGTTTGAAAAGGTTGGTGAGCTCTGCCAGGTACTCTGAAACCTTTGTTTAAGTAAATGTTCATGACTTCTATTCAAATGTTTATTGGAAAAAAACCCCAGCTTTCTAAAAGCTTAGAACACTAATAATTTCTGGACCTATGAAGTGAAATATGTACCTACAATGTGACTTAAATATAACTTGGTGCAGTGTTGTATTCTTGAAACTGCCAGCATATGAAGGTGGGATGAGCTTTTTCCCAACAAATACATTCCTCCAGGTCCTTAGAATTCACTGTGTGCACATATGTGATGAAAACGATCTTTGATTTGTCTGTGCTGAACATCTCAGTACAATCTCATGTTTAAAACAGACGTGATGTGTCCCTTTGGAGCTCGGCTGTGGGGCCGTTCCAACAGCAGGTCCCTAAAGCACACCTGAGTAAGCATGCTGCACTTAGAGCAACTTCACTTTCTTGTTAGCATTCCAGAGGAGGAGCATCTCTTCCCTCTCTCCTCCCCATTTATTCAGTTGTCTAATCAAAGTACACAGTTCATATCATTCAAGTGAAGCATTTAACTCCCTCTCCATGCTTCCAAAGCATCTTAACAAATGGCATTAGATTCCACTGTATGTATGTAGCACCTCCAGGGCTGTCCAGAAAGCATGAGGGCTGTAAAGTTCCCCAGGCTAGTTCTGAGCAAGCTGGCTAAGTACCAAGAGATACAAATCTGTGCAGCATAAGGCTTCTCCTTGGCTAATGTATCTTGTTTTCATGACACAGTACAACCATAGCAATACAGATTTCGGAACCAACTCATCTGCATATAGCTTAGCTATTGCTACATTTTTTCTATCTCTGTAGAAGAAATCCTTAATTCCCTTTCTATCTAAGTGTATTTTTCTAGTACAAAAAGGAGATTATGTTTCTTGTAGTGTTATCATATATGATACAATAAGCCATAAGCTAATGAATTACTAATCAATTGAACAGATATTAATGTATTTCTTTCCAGAGGTGATTTTCTTCAGAAATATTTTTAGTGTTGAGGATTTTGCACACTATGTGCATTGAAAATGTGGAAATTTAGTGCATGAGAGCAATTTAGTGAACTTGTAGTTTCTTCTAAACCCCAGCTAAGATTAACATTTAAATTAATTCTCATCTATCTTTCATTGCAACTACTGTGGCTAACATGATTTGAAAGAATTAGACAAAACTGTTTTAAAAAATAATTAACTTTGCAAGGATACTTCACAGCATATGTGATTCTACACCTTATATCACTCACTACTCAGCATCGTCTGAAGCTTTCTAGTATTACTCAATTGCAATGTTAATCCACATGAATACCTCACTAATTATTTAATGCATCCCCAAAAGTATTGCTCAGCAACAAAATAACTTAGAAATCATGACTTGTAAGCAGCAAAACATTTGCTTTCATGATCCAGTTGCAAAAATAAAATACTATCAGAGTGAAAACACAGTGGTAGTAATGAGAGTACATCACAGTATCCTTATGCAGGTCTTAAATATGACCTAAAAGGACAATGTATCTCTAAGGAAATAAATGCCTGTAATACACATATTAGGAGCAAAAACTATTTGGGGCAGTATTATGTGTAGTATTGACTATTGGGAAACCCTTATACAAAAGGCAGAAATTACTTAGTCCTGTATCTGAAAGTCTATGGGATAGTTTTTTGTAGCCTTATTTCTACTTTGTCTGTCAGGCCAAAGCTGGATACGTCCCAGCAGCTCAAGTGTTTCTTGCAGTTCAGAACAGAACAGGATTCGAGGTGTGTCCTCAGCAGTGCTGTGTGCGGGGGACAGCGCTCTTCCGCTAAGGGCACACTTTAAATGGGCTCCCAGACCTGTCCCCGTGCCTAGGAAACGCTTTGAGTGGCTACGTACATGTGTGTGCACGCTCCCAAAACCTAGCCCGCATTCTGGAATGCAAACACAGAAACAGCAACTGTTCAACAGGATGCGACGTAGGCTGATTGACCACTCCCTGGAAAAAGAATTACATATGGATTCACTTTTCATTTAAACAAAATGAAGAATCATATAATATTTCCTTGCTTTATAGTATAAAGGTAAAAACCTGGTTTTTATCATGTCTCCTGTACATGATAAAACATATAGAATTAACAGCTCAGCTTTTTAATGTCTTTAATTATGCATCAGAAAATAATTTAACGAGGAAAACACCTTTCAGTTCCATAATCTAGTTGACACCTACCTTGCACAATAATATTCAAAACAACTGTAGTGTGACACAGTATGATTTTCAGTGTATAAAACCACATTGGGAGTGCATTCAGGTTACCTTAAATCACAATATGTCACTATAACCTGCTATATATTAAGGAATTTAAATAGACATTGTAAGCAGACCTTTACAATAGTGAAAAATATTGTAAGGCTCCTGTGGTCAATTTAACACTTCAAAAAGCTTTCATCTTTTGCAATAATGGGCATACCTCTTTGAAAATCATACTGTCCACTACATTTCTATAGCATCTTTAATTCAAAAATATTTGTATTCACATTTCTGGCAACCTCTTGAACAGAGGAGAGCAACCAGAAGTACTGAAGCCATCTAGGACAACTTCTGACTCTTATGAAAAATGCCATGGGATATTGCTGCTTTTTTAGAACAGGCAAGGCTTTGTTTTTAGTAATTTAACTTGTATAAAAATCCCATAGTCAGTAATATACCTGGAACTTCATGTCTCTACCTAAGACAGAAGTTCTCCTTCAAATATCAGTTGCAATTAGCAGTTCTCACTACCTGCATAATTTGAAGGTTATGCTAACAGTAATCAGAACTGGGTATTAATCTGCAAACATTTATACTAAATATACAGTAGCACTGAGTACATTCACCAAGTGTAGTGGGTGGCAGCTTGCCACATGGATTAATGCCTCCACATAAATGATTGTTTTACCTCAAACCATGGACAAAAGATGACATTATTGCAATGGTGCAATTAATAACCTTCCACTTCATTAATTGTTACAATGATATCTTCATGGATCAGCTTGAAAAATCTAGGGAACTTTAAATGTTTTGTTCTGGGCTTTTTTTCCTTTGGCTATTCAGTAGAAGAGACAATGAATAGTGTGTTAACTTGGTATTCTCTGATGCAGCCTTCTGTTTATTGTGTATGAGAGTTATGTTTGATTTGTATGAACAATGTCTTGAGCTCAGGACAAAGTTGGAAACTTTATAAAAATAAAAGAATTTTTAAAAGAGCATTTGATTCTGCCAGCATCTTTTGAAACTTGAACACAGAACTGACTTTCTATTGATAAAGAAACAAAGTGCCATAGGAGTCCAGAATCTGTCTGTAAAAACTGAGACCCCGAAGAGAAATGGTATCTCCAGTACCTCAAAAACCCAACTAAGTGTAGTTATTGTAAAACTGCCACTGCAGAACATGGCCTGCAGGCACTCAAGTTTAGAGCCTACAATGTTTCTAATGATCAGAATTTCAGATGTGTTTAGTTAACAACTGAGATAAGAGTAAGACAGGTGGTAGTGTAAAACAACAAGCATAACCTCTCCCCTCTTAAAGTGAGATTGGCATTGTTCAGTGAACTGCTTTTTTAGATAATCCCTCAGGCTCTATAGGAAATTGTCACCACTAATAGTTTGTTTAGGTTATTTCCCTAATGTCAGTTTGCTGCCTGGCATTGCTGAGTTTCTGTTATGAGCCCGTGTGAGCTATTCAATAGATTGCAATCTTTGAGGCATTAATACTTGCCAAAAGAATTAGACTATAGCATATATTGGTTTTCAAATGAGATTATAAAGGGAGTGGTACAACAGCTCCTTATCTATTGGTGGTGATGCAAAGTTTATTAGAAGGAATGACAACATGACACCAACACGTGTAATTATTCTAAGTAATACACAATCAGAGTCTTCAGTTGAAACATCATTATACTATTAAATCATGTCACACCTTTGCAGCACGGGAGTTTCATTAGAGTTTAGAAGGTGCTGTCACATAATGGTTTTGCCCAAGAAGTAGTTGGTTGGAAGCAGAGAATTCTTTTGTACAGGACTAATGCTACAAAGTGAATACAGAAAGTTACCATGCCCTGATTGCAGGAACACTCAACATATAAAAGAATTTATCAACCTTCATCCTAAACTGGGAAGTGGCCAAACAATTTGAGGAGTGTGAGAATAGAAAGTGGACTGTCAAAAGAGAAAAGGGTCCAAAACTTACATAAGGTCCTCAATGAAATTGTTCCTGAGATTCTTAATTGATCTATTCATTGAACACTGCCTCTCTGAAAACTGGACCATGGAAAATGCATCTGATTCACCAATGATTAATTTTTTGGTTTAAGAAACATACACAGATTAATGGGGCGTGCCTGATAATGGCATGTGGTTATTCAGGGTGTGAACAATCTCTAGGGTCTGTCAAAACAGGTGTCCTCAGGGTCAGTCTCCAGTGAAAAAGCAGAAAAGCAGAAAAAAAATCTTTATTGAAGAAGCACACTGCAGATGAGAAGGGCATATACAGGGAGAAGCAAAATGTAATTAAAGTACAGTATCTCTACAATGCTATATACAGCATTACACTAGCTATGAAGAATATTACTATCGAGTTTTATGAATGTTAACATCGAATGGTCAATTATATTAATTTTCTTCCAGTTATATAATCTTAGAACTAGTCAGGAAAAGGACTTTTATACTTGAATGCAATGTTCTACTTTTTTCCTATGGGGAAGAAAAGTGTAAATGCTTTGACGTTGGCTATTTTCAACTTTTGTTAAACACTGGGCAAAGTATTACCTGTATAGAGTTGTATATACTGGGCAATGTCATTTGGTCCCACAGCACAGCAAGAACGGCTCTCTGTGCTGACACAGGTACGCAGCGCGTTAGTGCCCGACCTGCTCCGTTGTTACTGCGTAGAAAAGCTGAGGTGCCGTCATGCTCAGCGAGCAAACTTCAGATCAGCCTGAAACCACCCCTGACCGGGGGACCTCGTCACCCGTGACTCGGTGGGGCTCAGCCGAGTCCCGGGCGCGCTCGGCAGCGGGCACGGGGCGGCCCAGCCCCGAAGGCCGGGCAGAGCAGTTTGCCTGAGGGCGCCAGGCCCCACAGCGGGGTCCGACCGCATCCCGGCTCCGGGCTCCGCGCCTGGCTCTCCCCACCTGTGGGGATTTCGCCTCGCGCCCTGGTGGCTGGAATGGAAAAGGGCTGAGCCCGAGGCGGCCGCCGGGACGCTTCGCTCGGGGAGAGGAAAATTCCAGCCGAGAGGAGCGGCCCTGCCCCCGCTGGCCGCTGACAGCCCGCGGCCGGGGCCGAGCGGAGTCCCCACTCCGGCCGCAGCTGGAGGGACTGCCGGGTGTGTGGGGGCGGCCGGGAGGGAGGGAGGGAGGCCCTGGGACGGGAATAGGGAATCTCTGTCTCCATGCGTGCCAGAGCGCGGAAGGTTCAGCGTTTCAAGTTTCTCGTCGCGAAGTTCGGTTTTGCTTTTTTTTTTTTTTTTTTCTTCTGTGTTTTTTTCTCCTACGCCCAAGGTGCGGTTCCGCCAGTGGCAGGAGCCTGGCGCAGCCCATGACCGCGGCCGCCGCCCTGGGCAATCGCCCAGTGTCCGCGCCGTAAACAGCGGGGAATGCCCGGGCTCGGCGGCGAGGCGGTGCCGGGGGCTGCGGAGCGGGGCCGCCCTCCTCAGCCCGCCCCGAGCAGGTGAGGCGGGGAGCCGCGGCTGTGCGGGCGGGTCCCCGGCTTGCGCCCGCCCTGCGCTCCCTTGGCCGCCGGCCTGGATGTCCGCGCTCGGCCGGCAG
>VZSE01013216.1:645017-681841 GCA_013398275.1 Promerops cafer | reverse complement strand
CACCTCGGCCGGTTCTCCTGGCCGGGGCTGCGGGACCAGCCCGTCGGGCCGCCGCCGCCCTCCTTGGCCGTGCCCGACCTAGCAGCGGCTGCAGCGCCAGCCCCGCGCCGCGGGCAATCCCCGCAGGGACGAGCCGCAACCCGCCCGCCGGCGTTGCCGTCCTGGTGCCGCTGCCGGCACGGAACCTGCCGGGTGCACGGCACTGCCGGGATCGGCGCCTCCGGCAAATCTCTGCAGGTCAGCACTTGCCGGTCGGAGCATCCTTAGGTGTGCGGAGTCAACTTCCAGCTCTCTGGGTGAAGAGTGGCGGCGGTTTGGGAGGGCTGCGCCCTCCTCGGTGCTCTGGGAACTGACGACGCTGGGGAAAAGAAAATAAACAAGCAGCATCTGTTTGGAGTAGTAAAAGGGCTGGCTTGTTTCTTTTTACGTGTTAGGCCCCTCTGGTTTTATTTTGCTTATAGTAGAAAATCTTGCGTTAAAGAATATATTTTTTAAATCCTAAGTAAAACTACCCCAGTTATAGATCAGGGGGAGGAGGAGGATTTTTCCTTAACTAGTCAGGTACGTTTGGAGAAAATTGGTTTACTCAGTGACTTCACTAGGACCTAGAGTGAATCAAAATACTGGTAAGACTGCTGAAGTTATCTGTAAACAGGATGGACAAAATACCTGGTGGGTGTATTATTTAATATGAACATTTTTGTGAAGCTTCCATACTATTTGCAAAAATGGATTACTTGGATTGCTGACCAAGTGGCTACAGGATAAACAGGTGCAGATGACGGTAATTTACAGCATTTGCAGCAGTAATCAAAACAGTCTGAAGTCATGGCTGTAGTGAATATGGAAGACTCATGAAAGAACGGGTATTTATTCACTTAAGGCCTTGTCACCATTCCACATTTATATGTAGCCATTGAGAAATTGACTTTATAGTGTTAATCAATGTAGAAGGTGTAATTACAGTATAGATAATTACTGCATTTTGAAGACGGTGTACTTAAGCAGAGTTGGAAGGACTGAGTGTGAGATAATAGTGTTTTTTCCAGGTTAGGGAGTGGCAAAAACAGTATGTCTTGCAAGTCTTCCATTTTACTTGTGAGCAGGAACATAAAAACAAGTAAAAAGACACAATTAAAACTTTGGCTGTTCTGACAGTTCCTCTAGGCCTGTTGCCTGCCATAAAACTGTTTGGTATAGTGAATTTTGGCTGCTGCTTGACATCCAAGTTCCCTTTATGAGACTTCAAGCATCTGCCAGCATCCCCGTCTCAGTTTTGAGAAACGTAGCTAACAGTAGTGCTAATTGCATTAGCCCTGCAGAGAGATTTTCAGGCTTTTTATCAGCTGTTCACATATAATTTAGTACTTAGAAAATCAAGGTGCCATGCCTTTCTTGCTGCAGAAGTTCTTTATTGACAGTCTTAACTGTTTCCATAGGATGGTCTCATTTGCTCATGAAATGCTGGATTTGAGGAAAAAAATGTGGATATACCAGAAAAGAAGACAACTCCCAGTTTTACTGAAAATAGTCCACAGATACATATTTGAATAGTATGCAGTTACTGTTCCCTCTCTGAGGTGATAGGAAAATTTGTGCAATCTGGGAAGAATTTCAGTTGAAATAGCATTTTTCTTTAAATGTATTACCAAATGATGTAATCTACTGCATTACATCTCTTCTTAACTTGTCTAGCCAGGTTGAAAGTGTTGTTAATCTGCAGCTGAAAACTGTTTACCAGCCAATGTGTTCTTAAATCACTGTTTGAAGTTCTGTGGAGTAATTGCTGGTAACTCTTTACAGCTGAGAAAGTTTGTTTATGCTAACTGCTAAGGAGGTAGTGTTTTGTAAATTTTCAAGCACTGATGTTAGTTAAAGCTTGGAACTCCCATAAACTTGATCACTGGTGGCTCTTTAATACAGAATTTTGTTACCAGATCTATGGGGACAAGCTTTGGGAAAGAATCCTGTCTTTTTTTTTTTTTGCATGCAGAATTATGCTTTCCTATTGAAAAATTGCTTATTAAAACCAGTTGTGGATAAAAATATTTGTCTGAATTCAGTGAGAAACATGCCCATGTTATTCTCTCATTACATTCAAGGTAAATAAGAAAATACTTTTTAAAAAATGATTTCTGCTGGATTTTTTTTTTTTTTTTTGTTTATAATGTGGTGAATGGAGAGTATGCCCAGCCGGAGTATTTTGGAATATGATGAATAGGAGGTGTGCCCAGTAACTGGCTGGCCATGACACATAGTTTCTTCTCCTGGCAGGAGAAACTTGGCTGGACAGTTAGGCAGTTTTATAGCTCATCTCTCTTACCTGGAGTCTCTGAGCACCACTCACAGCATTAGAGCTCCTGCCAGGCCAGTTGACAGTCTGCTTCTATTCGTCACAGAGCTGAATTTGCTTTATGAAATGATAGAAAAATGTGTGATTTAATATTTATAAATAAAAAAAATGAGTGGCTGTACTTGGTATCCTACCTTCTGAACAGAATTTTCCTACTATTGCTGGACAGGAATACCATAATCTGGAGTAAATACTTTTTTACATTACAAGTAGATGTCAGTAGTTGACACAGGGTTTTACCATGAACTATATTATGGCTTAATATGCCATTAGAATATTGGAGCAAATGTGAATTTTGGTAAATGTAATATTGATATCCTTTGAAATATTAGCCTTCATGTTGAGATCCACCTTTAATTCAATTGTAATGTTTCTGGGAATTTTGTGTTATTTGTTCCTGTAAATCATATTTAAAGCTATATGCTTACATACAAAGTAGCAGCCTCTGACCTGCTTTACCCGAGCAAACCCCCTTTGTTTTTATCATTTTCAGTGTGTGTCTGACAAAAACATGCGTAGGAGATGGAACTGCTCTCCAGGGCCTGAAGATAGAGCTGGTTGTGTGGGGAAAGGGGCAGGCCAAACAGCTTTGATTAGCTTGGTGCCAGAAACACTTATGTGTGTGTCTTCAGGTTCCCATTCACTGTTGCTTGGCATAGTGGGTGTGTTTGAAAAATTTAAGGAGAACAGGAGAAAAGTCTTTTTCACATGATTTCCAGGGCTGTCTCAGGAAGTGAGAGATGTTTTCAGAAAACCGAGGAAATTTACCTTTTTTCTTGCATGTAACTGAGTTTTTATCAAATCATTTCAGTCACATTACGGAGACATCAGCTGTGGCGCAGTGTTGGCAAATGTCTGGTGTTAAGCTTGGAATACTGATTTGAGCTCTCTTCCTTCTCTTTCAAGTGTTCGTTTGAGTCAGCTCACAACACAGCCACAGGTTTGTTCTATTATAAATGAAAGTCCTTCCTGTTGTGGAGTGTGGGAAGGGACAGCAAGTGTAGCAATAGCTTCAAACCGAGCATTCTATGCCCGGGCCACAGCCCCAAAGTGGGGGTGGGGACTTGGGTACGTGTCTGAATTTGCTCAGTTTGGTGAAATTTACGTAAGGGTGAAACTATTTTTTTCTCTTTCAGTGAATTAGCTGTTTCCATTGCTCTTCATATTGTATACACGTGTTTATCGTAAAGTACAAGACCTTTTGTACTTGTGCTGCTGAGTGGTAGCACTATCTAGGATCAGAGGTTAGGCCATTATGGGTCTAACAAGTAGTCCTATCTTAAGGTTTCCTAGACCGAGGACTTCAAGATAGTACTTAACATGTTCTTCTCACCCCCATGACCCTGATGAAGAACAAGTAAATGAGCAATAATAAAAAGGAAAGAATTTTGAGAATTTGTGACTGTAGAGCTTGCTGGAGGTTTGAAGCAGGGAGTTAGCTCCTTTGTGGGTGGTTGCCCATCAGGAGCCACTTGAATGCTAATCATTCCAGGGGCCAATTTGCCAGCTGAGTTCCAAATGTACACATAACACATCTTGAGGTGATTATGTTGTTCTTCTTAATGTATCTGCTGGAAGCAAAGCCCCCTCAAATTGTGGAATGACACTGATGCCATTAACTGAATGTTGTATTTAAAAGCTGTTTACTCAAACTTTGTCAAATCTCATAGCTGGATGCATATGGAATAGTTACTGGTAATGTTCCCTGTTGGAGTGTGTTGCTGTGGGAATGAGATCAAGAAAACATTAGGGGGTGGAATGTGAATACTAGGGAGAAAAAATCTGTAGGAGGGTAATACACAAATAGAGATTAGCAGAGTTATTTCCAAGCTTTGTCCAAGTGTGTTGGTATCCTGTGAAAAAGAAAAATGAGAGCTAGATAGTGAGGTATCAAAATCATTTGTGGGGGAAAAGTGCTTAAGACTGGAAGGTGGGTTTTGGTGTTACTTTGAGGTAGGTTCTTTTCTTTCTGCAGTTACTGGAATTTTTTTTTTTAAATGTACTTTAAATGGAGCCACAGTGTTTACATAAACCTGAAGATCATTATTTGTTTTGAGTAGGCCCATGTGTGTTGGGTGGAAGAAGGAAAGAGTCCATTGTAGGGGACCAGAACCTTAGATTCCCGAGGAAACTGAAGGTCTTTACAGGACTTCTGTCATCTGACAGACAAAATAATTGAGTAGGAATATTTTAAAGTCACAGGCAAGGTGCTTCTCCTCTAATTTGGTAACACCTAAACAGTTCTCTGTTCATAAAATGCAGTACCATTTCTGACTATCTTGACTGGAACTTGGAAAAAAATTTCTGAGCATGCTGGTTTTTCTAGCCTGATTGCTGTTCCGGGCTGCCACTGTTGTAGTTTTATGTGTGCTGGGTAACAGCAGATGCCAGATTATCCAGCCAGACCTTGGAGCTCTAACAAGGTCAGCGTGCTCAACTAAATATTTATTCTTTTTTTCTAGAAATTAACAAGTCAGTATAATGAGTTGCTGTGTTAATGTAGTGGATACAAGCAATGCCAGGTGTTCTCTTTTATGGCTGCTTGCCATTTGAACCAGATCTGATTGTGCACTTTCTTTTCTTCTCACCTGGCTCTCACTTGCTTCCCCAGCAGCTGCCCTGCTGCTCTAACTTAAGTTCACATAGCTGTGTGCAGTTTGAGAACGTTGCTCTTCACTGTGAGTAGCGCTGTGTAGAGCTCTAAAAGAGCTGGCGTCGGGGCATTAGGGGATGACAAGAAGCTGAGATGCTGGCTCCTAAATTCCTGTAGAGTTCTGTGGCTGTGCCCAGCTTTAGCACAATGAAGAGGAAACTGACTGTGCAGCTTGCAACAATGGAGGGCTGAAGGGGGAAAACCACCCCTGCTGTTCTGAGCTGTAGCAACCAATGAAAAACTTGATGCTTCACCTGAATTCTCTCTTGAGGTAAGATCCCACAATTAAAAATGCAGCTCTTTATGAAATTTAAACACTAACTGGAGTTCCAGTAGATGTGTTCTGACTTAAAACCTTCATGTGATAGACTGATGGATATAACTGCATTTTTTTCATGGCTTAAGAAATGTTTTTTTAAGCAGAAATGGAATACCATGGGAATTCTTACCGAATTCAGAGTTCCTGGATTTGTTTTTATTTGCTAGGAGGTTATCCAGTTCAGAAGGGGCACGTGCATTTGTTTGATTGTTGTAAATGATCAGAGTGCCTTAGGTGGCTCAAGGATGAGTGCCTAATCTATCTATGAAACATCTCCCTTGGGAACCTGTATTAATGTCAAGTCTGCTGCATGTCTATGTTTGTGAGGATTACTATTTTCAGTTAAAGAAAATAGAGCATATTTTTAGGTGGGCTTAAGCTTTCTTCTGTGAGAAAATGTTTTGTTGCAAGCTTTAGCTCTACAGAGGTTCTTATTGAAGAAATAGAACAGCTTGGAGGCTTTCTTAGCTCTGTTTTAAAAATACTTTCTGCACGTTTATTTGATTTTCATTTCTCTTCTGGAAATGGAGCTACTTGGTTTGGAATCTTATTTAATAATAGACAAACAAACCTCTCCTTCCCAAACAATGCAAGCTGTTGCTCTATGTTAAACAAGAAATGTTGTGAACTTGAAATTTCCTCCAACAGAAAGAGACAAAAAACCTCCAACAAGGAAAACACTGTCCTATCTCAAAAGAACAGCATTAGAAATATGTGTATTTTTCTTTAAAATCAAATCAATTTTCAATCTAATATTCCTGAATTATTGAGTTACTGATTTAACAGTTTTTTTGTTTGTTTGTTTTTATGGGCCTTGGTTTTCTTTTGAGAATTAGTTTTCCCTTTTGGTATTTTACCTTACTTTAATGTCAGACCTTCAGATGTATTTTCTATATATGGGGTTTGACAGGTAACTTTTAAACGGTGTGCAGTGGGAAGAGCATAAGCATTTTCAGCTCTGCCCTTAATACAGACTTACAATTGACAAAGCTGTCTGGAAGAACTGCTTCTTCTATTTTTTTTCACAAAATGAATTACATTTTTTTGTTTCATTCAGTTTGACTGCTTTTTTTGTTTGGGTTTTTTGTCCATCTGTGTTCCCTCCTTGCCTCCTCCCACATTTGATGTGCTGGGATCTTTGCTGAATTGAGATAAATAGGAATGTTCAAGGAAATGGTACTATCAGTAGCGTAGTGTTACTATTGCCCAGAAACTTTTTATGTGTAGGTATCAAAGTTATTTGAAGGGCATTAGGGAAGAATATGGTGTGCTGAGTTTGGTTTGTAGGTTTTTTTTGTCATTCACTAGTTTGCCATTTGCTTAAGTGTCGTTGTATTGCTTTTGACTTTTGTAAAACCTAGCTCAGTCCTTCTGTACTGTCAAACTAGACTGACGAAACAACTGGGCATAATATTGCAGGTATAGGATAATCTACTGAGCTTGCTGTTGTTTAACTGTTCTTGTGACAGCAATGTTGAAAGCTCTTTTCATGTGGGAGAAATAATGCTTTGTCTCTGATCTACTAAAAAAAAGAGGAGTTAGTAACAAAGTTGGAAAAACAAATGTTTACAACTTGTCGTGCTGGATGTAACCCTTTGAGGCAAAGATGAAGTACTTCTTTCTTTACTGGTAGCTATAGACTTCAACATTCTGTTCTTCTCATTAAAAAATAATGTTGTGCAGAATTCAAAATGTAACTGTTCTGGCTTTGAGAGCATAGAAATTATTTGCGTGGATTTTTTACTTCTTTAGTTAGTGAGATGAAGTGTGTGTTAGTTGATGACAATAGTGTAGTAGTTAGAATTTCTAGAGGTAGAATTTCTGATAATTTCCAGGCATTTATGTAAAGTCAGGAATTCAACTCATGCCAGAAATCTGGGCTTTGATTTTTAAAATTTTCAAGTTTTTAAAAAGTTTTATAATTCAGAATATTTAATTCCTCATAAATCAGGTATCATTGTATGTTGAAAGTTGTTCCCAGGTTGCCAACTTTTATTTCTGAAGATCTACTGCTTTTTCCATTTACCCTCTGAAGTCTCCAGACTTAAACTTTTCTGTATCCTCTGCTGGTCTCCGATTCATGGTCTCTTATTTCCCCTTGCCTGCGATTTTGATCCTCTCCTTCCACCCACATTACAAATCAGCCTCACTAATTCCATCCTTGGCACCCTCCTTGAGCTATATTTACCTCATTCAATTTTGAAGTGCTCACTGCTTGGAGGAAATTCCTTTTTGCTCAGTCTTAAGTAAGTTTGTAAGTCTACAGTTACTACTAAAGAAAGATGTACTTCATTTTTGCCTGAAGGTGTAAGAACCCAGCAAGTCGAGTGGCTCTTTCAGTATTCTGGCTTTGTGCATTCTTTCAAATCTTCAGATTTAGAAAAAGCCTGGCCCTTCAGCTTGGTCTTTCCATATGGTTTTTTTCCTTCTTTTTCCCCCCTTTTTTTCCCCCCAGATTCTGCCTGTATCTAATTCCTCTTCCCTGACTTCACTCTGAAACTATAAATTCTTCTTTTTATAAATATGCTTCTGTGTTTAAAAATCATGTATTCTGTTTTACCTAGGTCAATTCATCTTATACCCTTGTACTTATATGGGCATTGAGGATATTTTTCACTACACTGTTGAGGGGGAGAAGGGTTTCCTAGGCCCTTTTATGTGGCATTTTAAAGTGGCATCATTGACTGTCCTTGCAGTTGCTGATCTCATCTGCTCACTTATCTATAGTTGAGTAATGCCTTGGACATTGCAGGACTTGAAGCTGAGGTCTCAAGGCTGGCAGTGATAGCTACAGACATGAAATAGGATTTTTTTTCTTCAAGCAAGTCAGAGTTTACCTATGACTTTGTTGGGCCAGTAGCAGTAATTTTGTTCATGTATTACATGCTGTCCTTTCTCAGAGTTAGATATATATATCATTTGATATCTACATGTTAGATTATCAGGAATTTGTTGTAGAAATGGACTGATGGAATTGGGTCAGATGTGTTTTTACTCCTTCAGCTTCTTCAATGCTTCTCTGTTGTTTCCTGATGGTTGATTGGGGGTTTTTTTGGAGCAGGGAGAGGGCTCTGCTTTTCTGCCAAGTTTTATGTGCAGGGATGAGAGGATTTTGGCATCTAGATAATTTTTGTGATTTGTTTTGATGGTTCTTTTGCAGTGCAGGGCACAAAATCCCCCCTGTCCTATCCTAAGTATTGTTGAGATATTCTCAATACACCAGGCAATGCTTGTTCACTTTTGTAGAAAAGCAAGGTGAAAATGTAGAAGGTAGGGAAAACCAAAGCATTTTATAAGCACTTCCTCAGAGCTGGTTGTCGATAGTAAGGGCTATAAGAGAGAATCTGAAGAGGCTTATTTTGGAAAAGTAATAAGGATCTGACATCACTGTCTGAACTGTTGGAATCTGTCTGATTTCTCAGCATCTTTCTTTGACTGTTCTATATTTCCATGCTCAAACATCCTTACAAACTTTCCAGTCTTCCTCCCAAAATACACTGCTGTAATGCATCTTTATCCATAAGTCTTAATAAAGGAGGAAAGAAACGCAATGAATTGTAAATGTTGGATGAAACCTTGAAAGTATACCATGATTTAATTTAGAAAAAAATAGAGATGTGGTACTATGATAGTTTTAGAAGTATTCAAACAAATCAATTGGTTCTTGTTTTTTTTATTTTTTGATGGTCTTCTTTAAGGTAGTGCTTATGGGCTCCTGTTGTTAGGTTTTCTTCCTGCTTTTACTTGCCCTAAAATTTTCCTGGATTTTTTAGTTATAATATGTAAAGCTGGCCAGCTAACAGGTTTACGGGAATTTTTTTTTTGAAGACTGCTTGCCAGTACTTAATCCAGAATAAGATTTCATGTTAGAATTGAGACTGTTTGGAAATAATGACACATAACAAAAATGCTGAGATTTCATTCTATGCTATATACTCCTATAGATGGAATCTTTGAAATTACTTGTTACAATGGCTTTGTGGTCTTGTGGAAGGATCTCTGTTGTGTTGGTCACCACTCTGCCCCTCTGCATAAGAGGCAGCTGTCCTGCATTCTGTCTTCACTAGAGAAGAACAGCGGGATATTCCTTCGCATTTCCTGAATGAAATCTGCATATTCTCTGACAGGCTGATGCTGCCTCTTCCTGCTCATGGTGGAGATGGACAGTAGGAAATGATGTGTCCAGTGAATTGTTTATTTTGTAAAATCGTTTGTCAGAACCACTTGGAAGAGCTTTAACAACTTAATGTAGAAATGCCCTTTTAAAATTCTACCCTAGTTCATTGAGAAGAGTGCAATTAATTTGCCAACAACATACTCTCAGTAGGGAAAAATGGTTAAGTATTCAAAGAGTCCTGTAACAGGAAAACAAAAGCTCCAAGTTTAGAAGTACTTTATATTATTTTAACTTTCATTTAGAAATAATATTAAAAGCCTAATGAGATCTGGAAAACTATCTACACTGGGCTTTCCCACATCCTGTCACATCATATTTCACATCTCAGTCATACACTGAGTGTTTCCTTGAGTCAGTTTGTGGTATCATGTGAATAAATGCTCAACATGGTCGAAAGATCTCCCATCTGTCTGTAGAAGACCATGTGATCCTTTATCAAAGACAAAAGGGCATAGCTAAACACGGCATAGCGTTGGTTGGAATTGCAAACAGTCATTTAAATCAACTTAAAAAACTTTTGGCTTCTGATGATATAATGAGATCCATCAGAAAATGTGAATCACATTCTCAAACTGACGTAGCTGTACCACTGTTGTGTATTGTTGTGTTTACCAGTGACTTTGATTAACAAATATTTTCACTTAAATATGTAAGTGACAGTGAGAAAGAAGTGACTTGGTCCCTTGGTCTGTGAGAAAGGCTGATTGAGTCAAACATCTGACAATGGATGTGGAGATGAGTTCTTCCTCTTCTCCCCCGTTTTTTTTTTCTGTTTGGATTTTGATACTCATTGAGTATTTGACAGAAGTTGCATACCTCTCTCCCTCCCTTATGCACTCTAGGCAGAAGGAAGTTTGTGTGTCTTGTTCTCAGCTGAGTAGGTTTGCTGCTGCAGTTGAGCTGGTGGATTCCGTTTGTTGCAACTTCTTCAGTCCTCTTCTTCAGTCAGAAGAAGCCAGTGATAAATTGCTGGTAAACAAATACAGGATTTGATCCATGGGGTAGTTCCTTTTTCTCTTTTGAATGTTAGACAAGGCTTTTGTTTCTTTGTCTGTATTCACCTTAGGATATTGTAGTTTGTGATGTTTTTGAAGTGTCAGCTTAAAGCAGAAAGGCTCTTTGGATACAGAAATTCAAAGCTAAGAGCATTATGCTAGTGACTTTATATCCATGTAATAAAAATTTCTAAAATTCTGATCATTGTCATTTTATGTGTGTCAAAAGAACAGTGGGATGGCCATTAGCCATAATTTCAGTCTCTTCTCTGATATGAAGCCAGTTCTTTTCATGGATTTCCTCTTTCTGGAGGCATTCAAAACCCAACCCATACTTACTGGGTGAGAGAAAATGTGGTACTTGAGGGAGGTTGATGGGATTTAGGTTACTGACACTTAGTTTTACTCAGCAGAGTCAGGGTGAACTTCAGAAAAGTTCACAGATTTGCAGCTGACTTTTAGTGCTCCCTTATTTATGTCTTGTTCTGCTTCTGTGATCTGTATAGATAGCTGCTCATGAACTTTTTATCCAAATTGACTGCTCTGGTTTTCCACTTGTTAATTTCAGTTTTATGACAACAAGTGAAGCACTGATCTGCTGCAGTTAAATGTGGGGAAATCATGACAAATTTTGGAGATTTTAGCAAATGAACTATCTTCAGGTTGTCCCTGACCTGTCTCCTACCACTAAGGACAGGAGTGGACACACTGGTCAAGGTGATCTGATCTGCATCCTTGTCGCTTTGACTTCTTCTGCTGTACTGTGTTGGCAGTAATTTTGCCTCTTCTTTACCCCTACCAGAGGCTGCTTTCTGGCCAGACAAATCCAAGGTTCTTTATTGCTCTTGAATCAGGGCCATTAACTTCTAAATAAGAAGTTTGCCCTATATTGGTGTTAGTAATTGCCTTTTTGTTTTCACTGAGAATGTGCTGACACGCAGCTTACCATTTGCTTGAGGATAAATGGGTAAAAAATGTGGATGTCTTATAGATATAGCTAGCAAAAGTTTCCTCATTTTATAAGTTTTTAGTGATTTAATGTATTCAATAAGCAACAATTCCTTCTGAAACTTTTGAACAAATAAAGTGGTAAAGAGTTAAGCACTCTTGGTCTTTCTATTTCTAAAGTATGACAGCATGTGAATGGCATGTTCATGAGTTACTGCATGGTTACAGAGTATGAGCATGTAAATCATTCAAAATGCTATTTGGCTGGTTACTTTTATGGGTAAGAATGTGGAAAATAGTGCATTTCTGACAGGATTCTGACTGTTGTGATAACACAGGATACAGAATTATTAAGTAATTTGTGTTTTGTCTGATCAAATGTTTTAGACATACATTCTTTTAGGCATTTTACAGAGATCTGCTGTTATATTCAGGGAAAACTTTTAAATCCAGGGAGGACTTAAGAGGTGGTTTCAGATATCACGAATTTGTGTGTTTTACAGGCTTTAGGAGATCTGGCAGCTTAGATATTTTTTGTCCTTTTCTTTGAAATCCACGAAGTAAGAAAACCCTTTTTGTCTGAATTTTCTTGGGTGGTTTTTTACATGACTTCCTGGGTGGGAGAAGTGTGTCACTGTATTTAGTTAACATTTATAAACTTAAGTCACATTGTGTCAAAGTTTGCAGTAAATGTCTATTTCCTCTGTAGGTCAGGTAGGTACCATGTAAGAATTTTCACAAGGAAAGAACTAGGATGATAAAATGCTGCAAAGTTGAAGGGTGCTGTTTCTTAGAGTGACAAGGCACTCAGTTATGGGGACTCTGATAAATAAAGCCTGTAGACAAAGTGCCCAGCTGTACTTTAAGATGAAAACAGGATGTTGGTTGTATTGCTGGAGGACTGCTGTATAAATCAAAGGATATGCTGTTATTGCTGTTTAAGGAAGCTGTACTCCCTTAGAGTGGTTCTGTATATAAAAGAATGGTAATTGCTGTGCTTATCAAGGACTGGCAGTTCTCCTTTTCCACTTATGACCTGGTGAATCCACCTCAAGCTCACGATTTAAAGCCTTGCCAGTTATTTTAATCCCCTATTCAACAGGACAAACAGAATGGGGTTATTTTTGTCTCTTTATGATTGCTTAGAACAAGTAGAAAACCCCTTTGCTATATTTAAGTCAAAGGTGATTTTACTGAGGAGGATGTGACATATTTCCCTGGTGCCTGTTAAACCCTGTTGGTTCAAGCTGTGTCCTGTTAGTCGTGGCATCTGGAAATGGCCAGGTGTCTTTTTCCCCCCTGCCAGTGTCCTTGCTGGGTTTTTTTGGCATTTGCATGTAGCCTCCTTAAATTTTTGTTTGACAGCCTAAGCCATTTTTGGTTTGTTCTTATATTCTCTTTTGAAGGACTTCTTTGTCCTGTTTGTACTGTTTCTTAATGCCAGCTAGAAAGGTGTTGCCTTTGTTTTTAAAATCAACAGTTTTTATGCTTCTGAGAACTACATCCGCGTATGCTTCCTCTCCTCAGGAAGAAGGTATGCCAAAATACTTTTCTGCTTTTGATTTCTACCAGTTTATTTTTGTCTTCAGGGAAATCATAGAATTATTTGGCTTGGAAGCAACCTTTGGGGATCTCCTGTTCCAACCCCCATGGTAGATCTGTAGTGCACTGTAGAATGGCCTAGATTGTTATTTAGGAAATATAAGTAAGTTCTTCTTAGGCAGAAGTAGCTGAATCTGGAGCAACAATAAGTACCTGGACAAAGGTTGAATTGGTATTCCTGTAATATGCATATGTTTTTACAGAAATTTTTTTGGGTAAGTCCTCAAAGCTGGAACTATTTTGGTAGAGTGATTTAGCATAACAGTTTACACTGATTAGTAGAGTGTTGTCATCATCTTAGCATTTGTACTCAAGTGCAGAGTTAGCCTCCCTGCAGTGAGAATCCTGACCATCAATCAGATGGGAAACCATGCTGCTGATGGAAGCAGAGGAACAGAGAAATAAAGGGAAAAGGCAGCAATGGTGAGTCTGATGTGCAGTACTCTAAGGGAAAGCAGATATAATTCACTCCTGAGAGAATATTCACACAGCATAAACTTGATATTGTTTTAATATCAATTGTGTTTTGTACTGAAACATAAATTAATCTTTCAAATGCATAGTTTTCATGAAGTTAGATGCTCATAATGACTATTCCATTATTTACTATCACTTATCTACATTTCACTGAAGTTCTGTGAGGGAAGGGTATTGCAGGAACTTTGCAGTCAGTTGTGTTTAGGCTCTTGATATCTTTTGGTATCTCCTTTTCATAGTTCCTGATTCCTTATGGTACCCACTTTTCAGTATTTTTTTATCAAAAGTGTTGATAAAATAACTTTATATTTAAAACTAGGATTTGACTGTATTCCAATAACAAGTAATGGATGTGTTTCTGAAGAAGTAAGGCCTCTAATCTACTTCTTTCTGCTTTTTCACAGGGCAGGAAGAAGTCTCAATCTTAAATGTGTTTCATTTCTTTACTAAGCAGTTGTAGAAATGAATCGGGTGTGAAGTCTTTTTTCGACACGCAACGAGTTTCTGTAGTACAGATCAAGTTGTATTGGGTGTATTTGGGAGGATATGATATTACATACAGAGATAAAAAACTTGGGTGAAGGGGAACCTTTTCTGAGCCCAGAAACTAATTTTTGAAAACATATTGGTCAGTTATCAGATGTCCTAGTATCTGTATCAGTGGTTTATTAAATAAGGATAATGTTTTAGGGTTGAACAGTGATTTTGGAAAATGCACAAATTATCTAAATAGTCATGCCCTCTGGTTATTAAAGATAAACTTTATATTCTAGCTGTACATATAAATGCGTGGTTCTTTAACAGGCCAGAAGCATGGTTATCAGGAGACATGCTGTGGAGTTACCCTGGTGTGACCTTGTAACTGATGGATTTGAAAAGCATTAAGCATTATTTGAACTGGTTCAGTACTCTGAAGGCCTCTTAATTGTACTGCCAGTACTCTTTTTCTTAAAACTTGTAATGAAGGGGGATATATTCTGGAGTGCTTGTCTCAGTTACGCACTCACACAGGCAGCTCTCACGCTGCACCTGTATTGTACCTTAAAATAGTGATTTGTTTGTACCTTAAAATTGTGATTTGTTTGCTTGTTTGGTTTATTTTAATTTTGAGGAAGTGCTACAACTTTTCATCCACAAAGCAAATAGCTGTTGCTTTTGATTAGTAACTTAAACCTTGGCAAGTACATCAATTCCTCAGCAGGGCACTGGTTTTGAAGAGCTGCTTATGTTCCAGGGGAAAACTTTTGAACAGATTGTTTCAGAACATGTGATTTTTATTTTTTTAAACCTTTTTTCCTGCTTCTATACTACATTATCTGCACTGATTTACTCCTTTCCTTCAGGAAACACATTTGCATTAAAGATCCGGTCTTCTGTTTATTTAGTTCCTGCTGCTTATTGCTTTCATGGGGTCCTCTTTGACCTTACAATTAACAGAAAAATAACTGATATCCTGGGAATTAAATCAAGAAGAAATTAAGTACAAGAAGCTGATAAACTCTGATGCATTCCTTCACTGATCAAACTTATCTTTTGACATGCTAAGATACTCAATAGTAAAAATAAAGAAAAATATTAAAAAAACCCGTAAGGAAAATGTTTTTCATAGAACCTCTGATGCTTCACTTAAGGCTTTAAGCTACAAGAGTCAGGGATATCACCGATTCCTATTGTTAAATGTTGGCTTTGTCGTCAGAAAATGTCAGTATTTTCTGAAAGATACTCTAAACTGGCCTGAATCAATTCTTACTGATCTGAGCTGTTTTGACTAACTGACTTGTAAGTAGAACAGTTGCATTGTGCTGTAACATTTCCTAGTCCCAGCTGATACACCCCAACTTCTATTTCAATTTGGTCGAGGGATGCAAGGACTCCTGCTGCAGTTAGTGCAATACTGAAATAATAGTAAGTATAAGAGATCATTCAGTTTGCTTTTAAGCTTAATGATACACAGCAAATCCAGTGAAATAACAGTGAGAGTTCTCCTTTGTTGGTTTATTTAAATTGTATTATGTTACTATAATTTTGTTGGAAATAAGCAAGATTGATGAGAGATAAAGCTGTCATATCAAAGAATTGAAAGGGTTGACCACAATGTTGTCTGCTTAATGTCACTTTTAAATGTCTAGGCTTCCTAATTTAGTCTGATTTGAACATAACAATGTCATGTTTGGAGACACAGGATGCCAAGAAAGGAAACAGATGATTTACATCCCTTAAGCTTCCATAAGTGGGAGTTTCAGATTTGAATTTGGCAATAAAATATTGAGATTTTTCAAAAAGAGCTACATGATAAAAGAAGGTGTGCTACCAAGGCCTGCAACTGAATGCCTTGGCAGCTAAGCTGGTACGTACTTTTGCCAAAATGGAAGGGATGATTGCCTTTCATCTTTTTATTATTAAAAAAAAATTAAAAGAATATGAACAGGAGTGGACAACTTGAAAAGGCAGTTTCATCCCTCCAGTGGAGAAGATAAGAACCTGGCAGTGTTAAGTTTGTGGTTGAACTTCATGATCTTAAAGGTCTTCTCCAACCTAAATTATTGTATCCTGTTGTTTCCTTCACCCAGTCACTTAGCTTCATCACTTAACATCAATTGTGATAAAGTTATGCAGTCATGTAATTGTAAAAAGATAGAGAGAAATGATAGCTTCGCCTAGCTGTAAAATTTTTCTTGCAATTTTCTCATAAGTTTTTGTCATTGTTACTATTCTTTGCTTTTGACAGTCACCTGATATCCTTATTAGCCACCTTTGACACCAGAAAACTAATGGCATAGAATATTTTTAAAGGCTGTTAGATCATATTTGCAGTCTGAAAAAGTGTTTCACACAATCTGCAATGTTACCATGGCACAGGTATCCCCCGTTCAACCCTGTTTCACATTGGCAAATATGCAGAAAATGAAATTCTGAGAATATAAATGATGGGGAGCTTGAGAAACCATGCAACCTTACGCACAGAAATATTGCACTGGTGTGAAGTGTTTCGTGAACATCCATTTTTTAGCCAGGTTAGGGTTTTTGTGTTTTTTTTTTTGTTTAGCAAAGAGATTCAGCCAGGCTGCTGGTTGAGTATTTAGAAGGTGTGGTCTCATCAGTCACATCATGATTAGCAGTGGGACGCAGAGAGGTTGTGTAGCCAATGGCTGGTCCTTAGATCGAGAACATGGTGAGAGGCTGGTGGACCTTATGAAGAAGCATCCAGAATCACTCAGTTTCCTCTGTCTTTACCTACTGTAACTCTTAATTTGACAGGTGAATTCTGGTGTCTCTTAGCAGCAAAGTCACGCCTTGTTTGAGGCTCTTTACATAAATGAAGTGACAAAGCTGTGTCCTATTTTTCTGCTCCCTATCAATATGTCTGATTCAATACTAGACCAGCTTTGTCCAAAAAACTTAATTTGTGGCTGTTCCAGAACTTTCAACACAGAACCGCTTATGTATTATGGTAGTGGCAGTAACATGATTACATCAATTTTCCATCCACCTTCACTCCTCTGTCCTACTGAAATTGTTAAAGAAGTCTTCGTGACTTCTAAGTAGAAACTGGGACAGGGACTAAATTGTCAAAGTGTGATGGGGCTTCTGCATCTTAGGTTTTGGATTCCTCCTGGGAGGATTATGATGATAAGAGTCAGCTGTCTTAAGGTTTTAATTTGGCAGAATTGGTACTCATAAGGTCGTTTCACTGAATATTACAAAACTGGCTTTGCGTGTGTGGTTAGCTTATGCTGTAAAGCATGCCATACAGACAGATATTTTTGTCTCTTTTGGATTTTTTTTTTTTGATCATGTAATACTTGGTTGTTCATTTAAAAGAAAATATTTGTGTTCTAAAAGCAAATGACCCACATCAGCTGTGTAGCCAAGTGATCCAGAGAAAATGAGTTCCCATGATCTGTGTGTATGTGCTAGGGATGGGGACCAGAACTTGTTCTTTGTCCAGTAGTTCAGTTGTGCCTGGCCTCAAGGGGACATGCAGCCATGCTCCTCATCCTGTTAACTTCCCATGGGAATGTAAGAATGTTCTTCGCAGTGCTGGCTAGGAATAGTTGTGTGCAGGGTTTTGTTTGGCTTTTTAAAATTTCTTCTATTGAAATTCTTGTGGGTTGTCCAGATACGAAATATTAATGGAGGAAGAGTGTTAAATTGTGTGATACTGCAGTTTTTAAGAACTGGATTTAAATGTTTTTCATTTCAGTGACAAAATCTATACAGCCATTTATTTTCTGTCCTTTATGTTCTTGAACAAATACTTCTGTTCAAGGATATTTGAAAAATGAAGGGAAGTATGTAGTCATCTGCATAAATAAATAACTTTGAAGTTCTCAGATACCCAAGATGTGAAAACATAGATTATATTTGTTTGGTTTTTTGTTCCACATTGGGTGAGACAGGACTAGGATTGGTAGAATCGTTTTTTTTTGGTATTTGATTGTATGAGTCAAAATTCGGCCTTTTGATTTTTATTTTTTTTCCCTTGGTGGGATGTGTGTGTGACCTCTTCTCTAGAACTGAAAATTCTGTAATGGCACATCAGAGACCAAGTGCTGTTCCAGTTACTAATATCCAGCTAGGAAAGCTTAATGCATTGGCTAGTTTCTGCTGTCCAGAAACATTATTCCAAAGCTGTGAAAAATATGTACAAATTAACTATGACCACTAATGTGCCTTAAATAAGGAAATTAAAAAGCAGAAGAAAACATAATTCAAACAAAAGACATGCTGGTTACTTCCATGTGTCTTAGACACAGCTTCCTCAAAGTCCATGCTTTTAAGGATATGGCCTTGATGAACAATGTACCTACTTCCCAAATTTCATTTAGCTTTCTATTAATGATGGCATAGTTGTCAATAGAGGGGCACAGAGTAGTCTATTGGAAGCATATTAGATTGCATCCAGTGTGTCTGTTTTTTGCTTAGTTACTTTATTGAGAATTGATGGAGTTCACTTCCATTAGTTGCATTCAGCACATGACCTTGCAGTGTTGTATGTAAACAGTATCATAGCTGATGTTGAACTGATGAACTGGGAAGTTATTCTATGAAGTGTTGGAAGTACAGTTACTCAGTGTCTACATACCAACAAGAAGCCGTTGCTCTTCCATTCCAAGCAGATGAAATAGTAACAGACAAATCATGATAGTAGTAAGAATTTTCCTTTGAGTATTGTAGTTAGTGGGTGGTTTGTTTTGGTTTTTTGGTGTGGGCTTTTTTTTTTTTTCTTTTGAGAGGGAGGTGCCTTAATTACTTTTGTATTAAATACATGATTTTTAAGCAATACTGACACCAGGCACTGATGTTTTGGTAGTAAAATTAATTTATTTTTTCCAGGTCACTAACTTTTTAATTTAGTCTTTGTCAGGCAGCAACCCTTTATTAGCATGCAGAGTGCTTTAGTATGAGTTTGCCAAGTAGGCAAATATGTGCTCACATTAAATTTATATAGCTTTGGCAATCAATACTATTACATAATCATCTGCGTTATCTTATGTTAAAGTCACAGCTGTATTGGCTTATTTCTTTGCCCATATATTAATGTTATGCTATCTCATAGCAAAATAATCTCCATATACAAACAGTTTCAAAAATACAGGGAGCAATCTTCTAGCAGAAAGAATGGCTTGTACTTACTTGGCAGTTGGAATAATTGCCAGTCCACTTTTGAACTTCTGTCTGAGGGAAAAAATGAAAACTTTGTATTTTTTAAAATTCTTGCCCTCTGGAGTAAGAAAAATGATAGCAGATGAATTGGTGTTCTAATTTATATTATGGTGCAACTGAACTAAAATACAACGTTCTGTTTGTTTTTGTTTGTTACTGATTGTACTTTCAAACTGAAAACTTAAATTGATCTAGGACTTCAGCAACTAAAATGGTTGTGCATAGTCATACAGTGACTGTTAGTTCAGAATCTGCTGAAATATCATATTTATACCTTGAAGGGACTTTTTGTTTTATAGAGTAGAAAGTAACTTGCAATTCTGGATGACCTCCAACTCTCCTTTGAAGATTGGTTAATTCACTAAACGAACGGGAATAGCACTTTCTGCAAATGTTTCTGTTTTAACTCAAATGGCAGGGATTTGAAATTTGGGAAAGAAGCTAACAAAGCAGATTAAATGGACTTCCGAGTACAGCTTTGAAATACTGCTGTACTAAGTCATCTAGTTTGGATGAAATGAAGTATGATTCTTTTATATATGAGAAGGAGAGTGTTTTAAAAGCATATGATAGTATTGAATGCTGTGTTAATACCTTTTCATATACTTTTTATAAAGTTAATACTGTCCTTCCTTTCAGAGAGAGATCTGTTTGAGATTTTGCCATCTCAACATTCATAAAAAGTCATGGTATGAAGAAAATTCTTTAGCTTTTGTATGAAAATCCACATGCTTTGGGAAGATTTTTTTTCTTGAATTGTTTCAGAATGAACTGACAAACCCAAAATAGATATCGATTCCTAGCCTGTCTTTACAATAGCATTCTTGTGTAAATGCTTTTAAATACCATTTTGTGAATTTATAAAATACCCTGACAATTCTGAAGTAGGTGCCTCTTTTATGATGTGGTTTATATTCTAGGGATATTTGTGGCTGGAAAATACAACGTTTGAAGAAAAACTAATGAACCACTCCTGTTTTTACAGATGGGATTAGATATGCTCTGATTTGTCTGGAAAAGAGTAAACGGCCAAGTAGCTTCAAAATAAAGCCTACTTGCAGTGCCACCCTGTGGCTTTCTTTTTCATGGCTTCTATTAAAGCAACCAGTTTCTGTTGCCTCATCCCCAGCAGGAAAGTTACTTGTGAAGTTATAAAATGTCTGTGCTCCTAGCTGCAGACCTGGTCTAACCTGGACAGTACAGCACGTTTTTTTGGCCTATCTTTAGCATTATTTGTCCTTGCTGAAACCTGCTTAGATTAAGAACCAGAAAGAGAATTTCTGAGCAATACCAGTTCATTCACCTACTGCATCGAATCACTAAGCAATGCCTGGTTTGGTCATTGAAAAGGAAAGATCACAGTGGAGCTGGAAAGCAAAATGTGTCACTTCTCAGCAGTAACTTGAAGGACTATGATAATTGGTCTCATTCTGTTCCAGCAATGTTACACATGCAAATATTTTATTTCCGGGTAGTCAGTTTTCTAGGCAGATGGTTTAACTTTAAAATTAGATTGTCTAGGTAGACACAATACTGCTTATGGAGGTAGCTGATTTTATTTTGTATTCAAGACGTCTGCATTTTTGTGACTTAAACTGAAGGATGTCAGAGAGACTTTGTTTTTAAAATCTGTGTTATGCTTTGAAGTAGTGCTTTGCCTTGCCACCATTTTACAGAGTTGCTCAAATCTTGGTGGGATAAGTACCTGAATGTTTAAGACTGGTTTTCATATATAGGAAGTAATATAATGTGGAAGATATTTCACAACAAGCAAGCACATAAGAAGCAACTTTTCAGCGCTGCACCTGCCTGGCATATCTTGGAGAGGAAAAGCTTTCCTTCCTCACAGCCAGTTTAGGTTTAGTAACGTCTCTGCATGAAAGGCAGGGTTTTACCTGTCTGTATTTTCTTACTATTACTCTGGCAGGGAGCAGCAAAACAGCCCTTCTGCCCAGGTAACATCTCTGCTCAGTGGGGTCTCAGCAGCATTCCCTGGGCTTACGGCCACGGCCCACCACCTCTCCCCCACACCCCAAAGGCTGGCCTGCCACTCCCTAGGCCCTAGCATTTGGGTACCTGTTTGAGTCAGTGCTCTTAGTGTTGTAAGCGTTTTTATTGTAGTACTTTGAACACGCGTTCAGTATTTTCTTGCTGCAGAAGTATTTATTTTAACGAAAGACACTTCCCACGCGTGCTCAGCTGTTGGGCCGATGGCGCTGCCGGGCCTCACTGCCTGCCCCAGAGCCGCTCACGCTGTGCGGAGGCAGGGCGAGTGACTAAGGGGACAAATCAAGTCTGGGCTAGCAAAACCTCAGCAGGCGTTACTGAGACACCTCTGGGCTTCAGCGTCTTCACTGAGGGCTTTGTATTTTTCAGTAATGGAAATGAAAAATGTGAGAGCGTGGTAAGTATATCAAGCTGTATACTTAATGTGTCTAGGCTTTTCTGATAAGCAAGTGCTTACATTTACATTTGTCTCCTAATTACAAAAGTTATACTTGGTCTGTTTTGGAAAGTGGATGCTTCTTTTTCCAAATTAACATATTTTGCGTGTAAATTGTACGTAGAGCTGTATGAATGTGGTATCCGAGTTCTTGCAGAATCTTAAAACCAGCAGTGGAAATATCTGATGCTACAGTCCACACTGTAGTTGTACTGGTTGTTGGAAAGTTTTGTAGTAAAAGCTGGAAAGTCTTAAATAGTGAGAGATAAAAATGCAGTTTTCTTCTTCCAGTGTTGTCAGGATGATTCCATTCTTTGTCAAGCAGGCTTGTGCTTTTTTTTTTATTATTTTTATTATAAATGCAGTGTGTATCTAAGCAAAATGATGAACAAAAAGCTTACAAAGAAACAGTTAAAAACTGTACTTTATTTTTGTCAAACAGTTTTGAGTGCTGTAATACTTGCACTTAAATACATATTTTGGTAAGTCTGGATTTCCATGTAGGAACAACCAAAGGTAGAAGTGGATGTGAGGATCAGGGATGGAGAAGCTTCTGATTACTTGTCTTAGGAAGTTTATTTGGTCTTTCTACTGCACATCAGGCTTCTGAGGTAGTGGTGATGTATAAACTTAAGTGTCTGTGATTTAAGTTAGTTATTGCAGAAGTCCTTCAGGCTGCTATAAATTGCAATGGAAGGAACAAGTTAATTGGACTTTAGATTTTGGGTTTTGTTTTTAAAATGACTCAAGTATAAGTCATGGACAATTCTGATTACGCCTTCTTAAAACAGAATATGGAAATGTACACATGAGTTTATGTTCTTTTGTATCACAGGTCCTGACTTGAGTCCTTCCTGTATTAGAATTTTGCCTGGTGCAATGTTTTCCTTCAATACCATAGATCACAACAGAACTGTAATTGTATCTTAAGAAAATGTATTTCAAAACTTGTATACTGTGTATCAAATTCTCACTAGTCTTCAGTATTTTGAATAAAAGCCTGTTAGTGTCTCTGGTGGCTTTTCACTGGGAAGGAAAATCACTGCTTGCTGTTGAGAAAATGAAATTCATGACTGTGCTGTAAGCCCTGCCATATCCTTTTGATACGTCCTTTTGTTCATGTCTTTCTTTAAAGTAAAATTTAGAAAATTGTCTCAAGAGCTCATCTCTGAAACTTTTTGTCTCTAGGAACCTTTATGAAAAGATACATTTTGGATTGCACAAACAGCCAACAAGGGGAGAGGAAAACAGCAAAACATTCAAGGAAAAAAACCATTTTTGATACATGCTGTTCCTTGAGTTCTGGGATATGCTGTCTCTAACTTGGACTGTTTGGTGTTTTATAGGAAAAAATGTTGCCAGAAATAGTCACTTACTGTAACTGTTTGCCTTTTTGTTGAAGGCTTGCAATGTTTACAGGGCTGCAATAAAACACTGAGTCATAAAAACTTGGTGTATTATATTCTGAAGTTTAGATAATGCAGATACAGAAGACCAAATGTTCTGTGACTGTAACCATAATAATGTAGTGCTTTTCTAGCAGCACATCAAGACAAGACTCCTAGAAACATTTGTGGACTTGCTATGGTCTAAGAGGCCTATTACTGCATGAGTAAATATATTCTGTTCTCTCTCTTTTTCTCTTCTTTTTCTTTTGTTTTTACATTTGGTAGAATTTCAGTGTTTGTAGTCCACACAAATAGAAGTGTTTGAATATTTGTGTCACCTCCTCTTTTAATCTTTTCTGAGTAGGTAGAAAATCAAGGGCGTGGTCCAATTATGTAAACAGCTTTTTAAGAACTTGGGATTCATTAGTCTACAAAATTTTGTTAAGCATTTCTGTGCCATTACATAGAGCAGACAGTCTGCACAGTCAGTATGGCACTGTGTGATGAGCTGAACGCCCCGTGCAATGAGGGAAGGTTATGGAGCAGATTATCTAGAGTGATATCATGTGGCATGCACAGGACAGCCAGGGGATCTGTCCCAGCCAGCGTGGTTTTGGTAAAGGCAGGTTCTGCTTGACCAGCTTACTGTACTCCTGTGACAAGGTCTAGTGGACGTTGCTTACCTGGGCCTTAGTAAAGCTTCTGATACCGTTTCCCATAGCATTCTGCTGGAGAATCTGTGGCTGCTCATGGCTTAGATGGGTGTACTCTGTGCTGGGTCAAAACCACATGTAACAGAGACTGAATGCACTTGCACTTCTGAATATTAATCTAGAATTAGGGTTTGAAGCAAAGAAAACCAAATGAGCCTTTCAAAAAATTTTTGGTACAAATAATATTTTCATCATGCTGACCTGTTACATTTGACCTTCTTTCAGATATTTTAAACTGTTTTGTAATGGTACCATATAATCTCTGCTTTATCTAGAATAAAGTCTGTATTTTGGAAGGCATATTTCCTTATCTTTTATTTGTTTGGCTTTGTTGATTTGAGCTTTCTTCTACAGGACGACAGAGAGAATCCCCAAACATGACTAGCTGCCCCTTCCAGAAGCTCGTGTGATACGCTCCCAGTCTGTGATTCTGATTCCAAAGATAGATGCTTATCTGAATTAAGGAGGTTATGTATGTCTGTATTAAGTAAGAGAGAACATTGTATTGTTCTTCCTCATTCCTGTCTTGTGGGTTGCAGGGAACCTGAGGCATGTTCTTTCCCACGTGCCATCTTTATAGCCATGGACTTTTGCTCCCCAGACAACTTCTTACCCCTCTGGAATGAAGACCCTCTTGTAAATCAGTTTCAGCTTCTGTAAAACAACTCTTAACTGAGTTGTTTGATGTCATTATTAAAAAGGGGAGGACTTTCTACACAGATTTTAGTATTTATCCTTGTAGTACAATTAAGTGTATAATTTTTCCATTGTCTTGTGTTTACTTCACTTCGAAGAAGTGCCTGAAACTTGCGTGACAAAGTTTATAACTGTAATGTAATCACTTTTTTCTTTTTTCTTTTTGTCATCTGATAAGCACAGAAACTCAAAACATTAAGAGAACTGTTGCACCAGATGCACTGTTTTGAAGAATGAAGTAAGAGAGTGCTGAGTGAAGCAAATACTAGGTGTCCTTGTTTCACAAACTGCTGTTTAGCATTGAAACATTGCAAGTATTTTTAACTTTCTGTTTTGGAAGAAGATGAGCGAGTGTTACTGAACTTGACCAGAGTTACAGGTTTAT
This sequence comes from Promerops cafer, assembly GCA_013398275.1. Classification (NCBI taxonomy): domain Eukaryota; kingdom Metazoa; phylum Chordata; class Aves; order Passeriformes; family Nectariniidae; genus Promerops; species Promerops cafer. The sequence goes on along the minus strand of VZSE01013216.1, from coordinate 657,025 downwards.
AAAAACCTCATTATACTGTGTGTAAATATTCAGAACAAGAAACTTGTTTAACTTCTTACTAAAGCTACATCTAATTTTCTCACTGCCATAGAAAGATCTGTCACAGTACAGACTGTTCTGTCAAGGAATGGATATGATTATGGAAACTTGTATGTGGAACTGGATCTGAAAGTTTCTGAATTAAAACATGGGATTTTTCCAGAAGAAAGTAATTGCGGGAGCTCTATTTTGTATGTTATTTTTTTAAATTGGCTTTCTAGGCCTCTGAGAGTCATTTAAGTAAGCAGTGTAACTCTTGTTTGGAGCTGTAGTTCTCAGATCTCTAAAAACACTGTGGGTTTTTTCAGTTGGTTTCTGGACGTACTTGGCTGCTGAACCCAGTAGCGACCTTTAGTGTTACCGAAAGTCTTTGCAGTACATGGCTCCCCCTTCTGCTGGTTAAGGAAGATAATACTGCTTCAATTGTCCTTAATGTCAAAATAGATTGTGAAGAAATGGGAGGGCTGCAAAATCTTACAGAATAGTAATAATAATAATAATAATAATAATGTGTTTCTTATAGAATCCAAATTCTCTTTCCCTGCCATTCTTTGTCATAAGTAGCTTGCTGGGCTTAAAAGATATTTTTAGCATTACGACTTTTAAATATTTGGATACTGTCTCTTTTTAACTATGTAACTTCAGTTACAAGTCAGGTTTTCCACATTATGCTGCTTTCATGATGGTTTGGCAGTGGCTATCCTCTTTTGAAGCTCTAGCACTTCAAAGAGCTGTATGGTTGTTTCCATTTGTGCTTGGTAACAAGGGTGTCACAATTTCTAAATTGTAGTAGTTTTTTGGTGATGGCAGTTAAAAAATGAAAGAAATCAGCTACAGCACTCAATAATATTTTGGGACTTAATTCTGCCAAGCCACCATCTTCCTTGTTCTATAGCACCTTGTGTGGGTGTGGGTTACCTGGAGGTGTGTCTGCACCACTTGGTGAAGGCAGGGCTGGGCCAGGGTTTGACTGCAGCCTTAGCCTTAGAGCCTGAGGAGCGCAGTAGTGAGGGCACAGTGTTACCAGTTAGTAACTACTATCTGGTTACTGAAATCCAGAGGGTTTTTAGTGCTGAATTCCGCGTCTTTCACTACTATTTTAACCATACTGTTTAATGACACAACTTACAGCTGGCAGCAGCTTAACTTGTGCAAATAACCTGAGTGCAAGATTTGTGGTGGTTCTATTTTTTTTTCCTCTTTCTAGATCAGAGATTTAGGGATATTGCAGTATGCTGTTAACCATATGCCATATTGCAAGTTTTGGTAGATGATTATAAACTGGGATTAAAAAAAAGTAATTATTTAAGCACTAATCAATGATCTTGTGATAACATTGTAGCAATAAACCCATAGTTGTTGATCCTAGCTTTTCTGTAGAGGGTATTTGGTGTAATGTGTATTGGCAGAATTCTCTAAGTTGGTATCTTCAAAATAAAAACAAGCTGAAACTTCCCAGAAGCAGCTGAATTAGGCTTGTTCACAGCTTTCCTGCCCATGTGCGCTGCTAAATAAAATAATACAGTTGTTTCACAAAATGAGGGAGAGCTATAAAGGTAACTTTACTGTGACATTAAATCTGTCTTGAGAGCTTTCCCAGAAATATGAATATAGTAATTATATGATTAAAAAATAAGGAAACTTTCTGGGTTGTGCACTTCCTCAGGCTATTAACCTAACCACTAATTAACCAACAGGAAATTCCAGACCTGAAAGTTTCATTATTGCTATACTGAACTGTGAAAATATAAGTGTGTTAATGAGGATTTCATTATAGCCATCTGTAACTTGTTTTTAAATTGTGTCAAGGCAGGAAAAACATAAAATACCATCTGTTACCTAGCTATATCAAATTGACATGAAAAATACTTGAAAAAAATCCCCCAGTTTACAACTCTGGTTCTCTTATTTCTTATCTTTTATTCCTGGCAACCATTAATCCCGTGTCAGTGCTACCTACCCATGTGTAGTAACGTGGCATTTACTCCTTAAGTGATGTATTTGGTTCACTTAGACATTTCTGTATTGTAACGTGTGCATGTGGGGGGAGGAGATGCTGACTTCGCAAAATGAGAATTTGAGTGATTAATGACCTCTTAATTTCATGTTCTCTCAAGTAGGTCTGAATCACCAAAACTCAGTTGAGGATTGCCTTGCAATTTTCAGTTCTTTTTGGTTTTAAGTGAACAAAACTTCTGGATAGCATGTATTAGTATGCTCTTGTTCTCTGACCTAGGGAGCATGAACTGAAGCATTTTGCTCATCAGACACTGGGGGTTCTGCTGCTTTTACCTTAACCCTTGTGTTCCTCTGTAGAGCTTAATTGTCACAAGCTATCCCAAGTCCCTTGATTTCTGGTTCTCTTTGGCCTTAACAATGAGGGAAGTTGTCATGTATTACCTTGCACTTACCAAGAAATGTTATGGATTCTTGATTGTCAGGTGTTTGTAGGTGTAATGCAAGTGGAGCCGTAGGTGAGAAGAAGGTGGTGGTCCCATGGAAAAAGTTACAGAACTTGCTCGTGGAGGGGTGGGACAGAGAATTGGCGCAGAAGAAAATACTGAAACAATTTTGGGATAGTGAGGCAGATCCTTTGCAGCTGTGATGAAATAATGACTCAGTAAGGTCAAAAAATGTGCTAGTGTTTATGTATTACCTTTTGTGTAAGTTGGATCTATAATGTTAACATGAGGATAAAAGGTTGTAATTGAGGTAGAGAAGTGAAAGGGTCAGGCACCAATTTATCAAAGTCATACTGTCAACAGGCAGCCCAAAATACAGGCTTGTCCTTTGGTCCACAGATGTTTTCTGAGTAGGCATTCTCTTTTTTTGTTCTGAGTTTGCACAGCAGCTATGACAGCTTTGTTGAGGGCTCTTACCTTATTCAGGACAAACTAAATTTGGTGGCTGAATTTAACAATAAAAATCTGTTTCTCTGCAGGCTCATGCCGCAAGTGCAGTTAGAATAAAATGAGGAACTCTTTGATGCACCAGTGTATCTGCAATGTAAATGTCTTAAGGCTGTGGAAAGAGAAAACAATCTAAGGCCTGTGCTGACCAAATATATGAGGAAAAGCCCACTGGCACTGTCGTGCTTGTCCTTCCAAAGGCTTCTCCTAGTCTCTACCCCAAAGCTTTTTAGAAAACTAAACAAACATGGCATAAGACAGTAAACCTTGCATGGTTATATAATTTGCCCCAATAAAAACAGCGATGTGGGAAATGTTCTGCTATGAAAGTGAGGGCATGCCATCTTGGAGTTCCATAGGGATTTGTGCTAGATCTCCTAGTTCAACATGTTAATAATCTAGGAAAGCAGCTGAATAATAAGGTGACACTTTGATGACATTAAAAAGTTATTATTCATTGTCATAAGAGGAGATATGACTCTGAAGACTTGCAGAAAGGTTTTGCAAAAGTAAATGGATAATAAAATGAGATTAAAGTCACTTTAGATAGACTTACTACAAATCAGTTAGCCGTGTGCATTAGCAGAGGAACAGAGAACAAAAGTGAAACCAAGATTTTGCTGGTGTATAAATCTAATGACAGTACAGTGCATGGTTCTGGTCTCTGCCATATCCACAGGGATGGAGTAAACAGAAGTTTCAGAGAGAATCAAGAGAGATGCTCAAAGGTGAGATGTGGTTAAAGGACATGAGAGCTGAGACCATGTCGTTGTGTTCTTACATTTACCTTTTGTTCATGTGTCAATTTGTCGTGTTCTAACTGTTCCAAGTAGGTGAAGAGAGAACATGCAGCAGAGTTGTCTAATGATGATGCATGAAATCCTTAAACCAAATGTTAGCTAATGGTAAAATAATTAAGTCCCACTTATTGTTGAGTGATGATATAATCTGAAATCAACTTTCCTTATTGATGTGTGACTTGCATAAGAAAAATAAGTTCTTGGTCTGCTTCCAAGCCATTTGCAAGCCTCTTGTCTATGCTCTCTTCTCCAATTCTTTTTGATTTAACAAAACTCTTTCCCTTTCCCTGGAGACCTGACTGTGTTGGTCCATCACAGATGAGATGTCAGCTCAGTAGGTACAGAGCAACTGAAGAAACAGAGTATTCAATAAAGCAAGAATTTCATCTGGAAGAATGCCATTCTTACCCCGGTAATCTGTGTTTCCTGCTATTCTTGCTGCTTTTAGGCTTTAGTTTCTCATGGATATTATTTAAAAAAAATAATCATTACTATTTCAGGGTTAGATGAATATCAGATAGTTTTAAAAAACATTTTTTTGTTTATAACAAGAGAGACAATAGGTTGAAAGAGTTCCCAGCTTCACAGATACATCCCTATTGGGGATTTTTAAAACCAGATAATTCTGAGACGCTTTTCCATACACACATTATTGATACACATCCATTGAGTTCTAACAGTGCATTGGGCTGTTGGAGTTGTGGTTTGAGGTTTTTTTTTCTCCCCATTGCAAAGGTACTGAATGCTCTGGGTAATCACAGACAAATTAATCTGAAAGTATTAAAGATCTAAAAATGAATAATGGGAAAGTTATGGTTTATTTTCCCCACTAATACATAAAAATCTTAACTTTTTCCTCTTGGAAACAAGTCTATGGATTAAAAAGCATGAAAGATCTGGACTCAAATGTGACCTGTACAGGGACCTCTTTGCGAAGTGTTTTGTATTTAGCCCCATAATGTCATTATATTTAGCAAAATAGAATTCTTCTGCTTCTTTTAAATATACTCACTAGAAATTATAAAATAAATTGCAGTTTATGGTGCATTCACATACGTTGCCTTTCATTGCTGATACTATTCAGTTGATGTTTCAGTCTAGGAAGTGTTGCTACACAGCAATGCCAGGATTTGTAATTTAAGTAGATGCTTTATAAAAAAATGAGAAGAACCTTAAAATTCTAAACCAAATTCTAACAAAACTTTTAAATTCCATTCCTTTATATGGTGGCTTTCTTTTCTTTTTTTTCCTAACACCCTGTGCAAGCTCTCTTCCTTCCTCATCTTTTAAAATTCTTACAATTTTACCTTCTACATGTATTCTCAGAACTTAAAAGACAAAAACAAAACCACAAAAACCCAAACCCTCAAAAAGCAAGTAATCTATGCTGAGTGATACTGGGGAAAAAGTAAAAGTAACCTCTGTCAGACAAAGGGAAAATGGCCAGGTACGTATTTGTAGAAATGGAAAACCTTTCTGAACTTTCAGGTTATCTGAGATGTTGGACACTTGCTTGTGGTAAGTAGTATTAAATTCCATTGGTCACTCCCTGAATGAAAGCTCTGTGATTTTTCAGCAGTGATAAATTTACAGCTTAATATGAAAGCCATAAGGAGGATATTGCTAACTAGAAAAACTGTATGTAAAATAACTACAAGATAACAGCGGGACTGAAAAAAAAAAAATCACATTTTATTACTGTGAGTATTAATTGTATATTTCTAGCTGTAGCCCTTAGACCCAGATAATAATTAATGCCTCCAAGTGAAATTCTCAAATAGTGTGTCCTGTGTGGGACATACCAGCCACAGGCAATATGTTGGTGTTTTGGCCAACATTGATACCCTGTATGCACCAAACTTTTCCTACAGGCAGTCTTGTCCTGCAAGCCTGGCTGCATCAGCATTATTGCCCTCTCCAGCTTATCAATCCAGTGAAAGGATTTTTATTCTTTTATTGTTAACTGTTGAAGTTTGGTTGCAGAGTGCATTGGACTTGGAACACAACTGATTCATCTAATTGTTTCATTCAACCTTAGACACATTTAGGCGAAGCTGATTTAGGTTTCTCTTTTGTCTGGCATTAACTTGGGATGGATGCTGGTGATAGGAGCAGCATCCTGGTAGGAAAGGTTAGGTAAGGAACTGTCAGTAATGTTGTTTACTCAGCACACAGGCACTCACACAGATGTCTTCCTCTCACTGAAGCAGTACTCAAGCCACTTTGAAACACACTGTGGCCTGATACAGATCTAGGAGCAACATTTACCAATGATAGAAACCTGCAGGATGTTGCCAGTGATGACAGCACTTGCCCAAAGTGTTTGTTGACTGCATTCCTTCCCAGTCCCTGGGCAGACTCAGCTGCAAGCAGCCCTCCCATGGCTGAATGCATTAGGGCTGACTTTGGGAAGAGGTAACTGAATCAAGAATTGCTTTTAAGCTGCTTTTAAGCAGCTTCTGGTTTTAATTGACAATGAGGTCAAGCTTCTGTAAATTATCCTACTTTCAACACTTCTGAGTTGTTTTTGGTTTTGTGATAGTGTAAATATTGTACTTGGCTTGTGAAATGGATTTGTGAAAATCTTAAATTTCAATAATTTTGTAGGTAGTACTGATGAGCAAATTAATGGGATGTAAATGAGTATTTGCCTTTGTTGTCTAAATAGTCCATTAATCCCTAGAATATGCTCACCTGAGGTGTTTAGTTGGATGTCACACAGGCAGAGAAATGGGGAAGGATAAAAAGCATGGATGGAAGGACTAGTCCTAATTCTAAAAATTCCCATTAAACTTGTTTTGTGCGAATAAAAGGGGTGTGGAAAACAGGATTGGATTCTTTTTATGGTATAAAGCCACAGAAGACATAACAAAGCTACTTAATACTCTCTTTTGAATTGGCTGAAGTAGATATGTCGGGATTACAGGCTGTACAAATCTCTAGATGTACTCTGTAGGCTGTTTGGTCAGGTGGTGGGATTATAAATAGGTAGGCTTACTGATGTCAGCAGCAGCGGAAGGGAACAACAGTGAGCCATGCACACACACACCCGCTCCCTTCTACCCCCATATGCTGTTGAAGGAAACTCACCTGATGTTAATGGAGAAGAACCACCTGTGCTATCTTGGAGGTAAGCAGAAAAGTAGTGTAATCAATTTTAGCTATTATTCTTCCTTCTCCTTGTTTAGAGGCTGAGCAGAATGGCTTCAAAGTAATATTTGTGTTGTGTTGTCCTAACACCTGCTGTGAGGAAAAAATATTTTACAATAATGATATACCTGCAGTAGCATGTAAGTCCTTGCTCTTGGAGGGAGCGTAGAATTCAGGTATAGGGCAGTACACAAATTGCCAGAACTTGGATATAGGCCTGTACGAAGAAAGAATTAATGTCTGTTGTCCTTTTTCAGACAAAGTATGTAATAATTCTGCAAAAGGTTTTTAAAATTGCATCTCTGGCTAAGAGGTGAGGGTGTGTAAAGACATTTATCTGTGTGGACAGACTGCTGAAATTTCAGTGGTACATTTCTGGGTATAAAAGCTGCTTCCTATTTTATTTTAAGTTGATATTTGGTGCTTAGAAGCTCAAATGAGGTTTTTGAATTTATTTTAAATGAGGAGTGCTATTATTTCATGCAGGCTTTAAGGCTTTTCTGATTTCTTTGATTTGCATTAATCAGATTTTGATTTAAAATTTTGTTGGGGAAAAATTGTTAGTTGCTTGTAATACCTTGTAAAAGTTGATTCTTTTAGTGTTTAATATGGTAGAGTCCTTGCTGTGTATTCTGTGTTCCTTGTATGTTGTATACTGGTTTCATTTATCATGGAAAGCATTAAAATATTTTGTAGTACCTAAATAGACTAAATTCCTAAATAACTGCACAATGCTGCGATGGACTTTGCTTACAGCAACAAAGAAAGAATTTAAGAAACAGAGTTCAGTTGAACTTGTTGTAGGAGTCAGTATGCTGCTGGCACTGTATCATCTGTTAGCATGTTGAAAACTCAGCAGTGACGTATATTGGCTGTAAACTGGCTGTGGTAGAGAAAGCTGAAGAGGATGCAGAGGTGAATATAGAAGTGAACTATAGTAGTCAGAGCAAAGCATTCATTAGGAAAGTTTCTTTACATTCCCCAGAACAAACTGCTGATGATTATATATATAATATATACTTATATTTATTATATAAATAAGATATTTTTCCTACTTTATATTTTATGTTGGAGTCCTGTACCTTTTTACAGGAAGTGCAGAGGCTTTCTAATGGAAGTTGTTGGTCATCCAAAATAGCTTTGGTATTACCATCATGCCACCTTTCTTCAAAGAAATATCTTCTTTCTTCTTTGCCTCTTGCCTGTTGCAAGAATCTGGTAAGGACTGGTTCCAGGGGATTTTGAGTGTGCAGATAGAAGCAGAGAAAGGGGATAATGACAGCTCTTGTGTGCAGATGGGGATGAGTTTTGAGACAAAATAAGAGCATTTATCTGGGGCCCTGAGCTGCCAACCAATGAGGGAGGTAAATTTAAAGTAGGACAAAGGGGAGGGAGCTCCTGCTGTCAGTGGCTGCAAAGATGGCCATGAAAACTGATGGTTGGGTTTATGCTATGCAGAGATCTGGGATGGGACTTGTGGCTCTGCTTGGTACTGCCCGTTGCCCCTCACAGAGTGCCTGAGATGAGGCTGGGGCTCCAGCAGCAGCCCTGGCATTTGAAGAGGTAGTAAATGTGACCCTGTTCCTGAAGGTAAAAGGTTTTTCCACTTTGCTTTCTGAGAAAGATGCAGGCAGGAGAGTGAATGTTGAGGAGGCAGCTGTAAAGGGTCAGCAGGAGAATCTGGTGGCAGGTGGGTACTCAAAGTATTTCTTAGTTTTGCAAGCAGTGTTAGCCCAAGATTCTGGGTGTTTCTGTTTGGGGAGCTATAGCTACAGTCCTCATATATTGGGAGAAACCTCATTATTACATCCGACTTTTCCGAATACTACCTGCCAAGATGCTCCTCTTGAAATCTAGTAAAGAAAATGCTTGGTTTAGTACAATTCCTTAGCCTAAACTTAACTCTTTTTTTCTCTTTCTTTCCTGTAATGAGCAAAGACGCCTTATTTGCTGACCTGGTTGTCTGTGCAGGAACTCTCTATACATTCATCATGTGTCTCATAGCATCTCATGTGTATAAATGCATATAGATGTAGACACAGAGATATTTCTATTTAATCTTTCTCAGGATTGGAAACTTTTCCGACATGCCATTCTCTTCCAATACTTAATTTCATCTCTATTCTTCAGTTTAATAAATTCTCCTATTTCTGGGTTATGTGAATGTACAAAAGATTTTAGGTGTTACCAAACTCTAGGTAGATAAAGGATATAACTGCTAAGAGAAAGTTTCTGGTGAATGAAGAACTTTCTGAAAAGGAGAAAGCTTGTTCAAACACCTGCAAGAAAAATGGAAATAAATGGTAGTGCTTTCTAAACTTGCATTGCTATGCTTTCTCAATTATTCTTCCTATATCTCAATTTTCAGCTGGGAAGTGCCACTGTTGTAGTTGAACCTTCTACAGTTGCAGCCTTCTACAGCTCGTAAAAGGAGAGGGGTTGGATTTTGTCTTCCCTGTTAGTGTAGAGCTTTTTAGCTGCTGTCCTGCAGCACTTTATCTGTTGCCCACCTACATTTACACCCATGTACCTCTATTTGAGGCATGTATGTCTATGTGGGAAAAGCAAGGGTCTGTATTAGTCTTTTTCTTGGCTGCTGTGATACTGAGTGGCTCTGCTTTTCTTTTCCTTACCTTTCCCAACCTCTAAATCTATCCAGTCTCTGCCTCCAGTGTTACTTTTAAAACATTACTTTGAACAGGAGAAAAAAGCAGCAGCAGCAAAGCTCAGATAATTGACAATTTTTACTTCTACTGATGTTCAGAATAGCAGCTGGAAATGCCGCGAGCAGAGCTGGGTGCTTCATCTGCAGGCTTTGAAAAGACAGTGGCATTATACCTGCTTTCATGACTGGGGGTAACAACCAGAAGGACAGATTCAGGTTTTGTTTTATTTGAGAGACCTTAATTTAACTTTCTTACTAGTCTTACCAGTCTTATTACATGGAAGAAAAACAGCTGTATGAGCAACCTTTTTAGCAGTTCTTGATAAAGATTTGAGGGTTTATTTTTAGTGGAGGTAGCATATGTTTGCTTGAGTTGAAAGTATTTGTTAGATTTATTAGTGTATCAAAGGTTAAGCTCTCCCTTTCAGATCAAGCTGCTCTTTGTTTTCTTTTCCTGTTTATTCAGCCAGTTATATATTACTCAATTACTGTTACAGATTTACTGCTTTCTCTTCCCTGCTCTCCTTTTTTTCTGTCAGGCTGTTTTTGAAACTGTAAATACAATAAAGGCTAACTGAGCCATACAAGGTTTTAATAGTTTTGAATGCCATTCAGTATTTTTGTTCTTTCTTTTGGTAGCAAATCTAGGTTGCTTTTTTGCATTTTTTACTTTGAGAAAAGGTTGCAAAAATAGGTATGTGTCTGCGCTCTGCAGAGGTGTGTCACACATAGACATGCCAAGTTTGTATTTGTATTTTGTCTTAGTCCTATTTACTTCAGAAGTCTAAGTTCTTAACCTCTTTAGAAGTAATGTCATTGGAACTAATTTTCCACTTCTTTTTATTTGTTAGTTTTGGTTTGTTTGTTTTTTGTTTTTTTTTCCTGGGGTAAAAGAAGTACTTCTTTTGGCACAACAGAATGTGTTATAACAAGACTTTTGTACCAGAACACATTTCTATAATCCCTCAATAATAACAATAAACTTTATGCTAATTTAGAGGAGAAAGTATTTTTTCTTTTTCTTTTATCCTCTCTTGCCTGCTAGGATTCTGAGCTTTTGGCTCTCTTCCTAAGAGCAAAACGATTCTTATGCTTAGAGGGGAGCTGACTCTGTTTTGTTGGATGGTACAAGACAACACTGTCAGCAGCTTTCTGTTCTCAGGAGTTGGGTCTTTCCTATGAGCATGAGTAGATCATTGTAATATTAGTTATGACTGGGATTTGAAGGGCAATGAATTAATATTTTTTTCTAGAAAGGTTTTAAATTTGTACTTTAATTAATTTAATTATATGTTTATACCAGAGTTAGTGCCCCTTTAATGCTAAGAGGGGCACAGTTAAAAACATGCCCATAATACAGATTTCTGTTTATGTTGTCTCAGAATTGCCTCTTTTTCCTTGTAATGATAGAAAACATTTAATGAATTATGGCCCAAATACGGTCGGTTCTGTTTTCGAGACTGTCACTGCCATGGGGACAGATAATCAGAGGGGGCAAGTGTCTGTTCCAAATGGTCTGGAGGGAACTGAAGGATTCATTTGCTGCTTTCTTGCTTTTAGTGTGAAGCAGACATCCAGAGATTCCATTAAGCTTTCACCTTACTGTCATGGTTACCGTCTCAGTCCTGTGATTTATTTCTCTCTAGGATAAGACTTAAAAAAAAAAAATCTTCAGAGCAATGAGGCTAGCTAGGGGGTAAATCCACACATCCTATTGACTAGGAAAACTTTTTCTTTTACAAGGTCTTTGAAAACATGTCCTGATTCCAGGGATGCCTCCTTTTCTTGATCCATTTCATTTATTGAAAAAGAGTGGAAATGCATTTTACTTTTTATTTGCTTTCTTTATAGCAGAATAAAGGCATGAGTAAGAAAATATCTGCAAATGATTTGTTGTTTGCTGGAACCTTACTGAGTAAATCCATAATCTTCAAAGATGACTTAAGCAGTAATATTATCACCCATAGCATTACTACGGCCATGTCAGGTGATATATCAGTTGCACTATGAATTATTGTGTTGGCAGAGCTATATACCCAGTGCCTTATTTTATGCCATATTATTTTTCTCTTATTTTTAAAATATGGGTATTATATACAATATTTCTATCCTTTCAGTCTTGGGAATCTGTATAGAGAAATGCCCTGTAAAATAACCTGTTATCACAAAAGATTTACAAACTTTTCATGTTTGTTCCTCTACCTGGAAATTGAAATTAAAGTGTGTTTCTGAACTTGGGGTTTGTTTTTGGTACCTATTGAGCCACCTGCTAGACTCAGTATTTGTACAGTACGACCTCATGTTCTTCCCCGGATAACTAAATGGATGAGTTGAGAATCTGAAATATCATATTTCTCTCTGGAGCAGATACAGCAAATATTTTTCCTTTATATCATCCTACATGTATCATAAGCCTGGCTTGAAGGGATAACCTAAGAATGGACA
>VZSE01013216.1:587247-634108 GCA_013398275.1 Promerops cafer | reverse complement strand
CTGGCATTTTTTTAAAAATTATGTTTTTAAAGCTCGAAGATATTTAAAGTTGGTGTCTAGCAGTAATTATTTAATCCTGGAAGGGAAAGGATGACTTGAATTGAATGTTTAGCAGCACATCTTGTTATAGCCTGCTTAATTGTCATCTGTTGTGACAGTTCCATTTGTCTTTTACAGGAAGCCCATGATGGACTTGCTGATCTTTCTCTGTGCACAGTATCATTTAAATCCATCAAGTTATACCATAGAGTTGGTATCAGCAGAAAATAGCCAGATTAAATTCAAACCCAACACACCAGTGGGAATGCTTGAAGTAGAAAAAGTGATTGTAAAGGCAAAACAAATGGATAAGAAGAAACCTTCTCCAGTTATACCAGAGGTGAGAACTAAAATTAAGCATATTGAGAAATTAGAATTACTGCTGTATTCAACAAATTGAGCTGATAGCTCATCCACTTGTTTCAGTGTTTCCTGTTGTCTTTCATCCTCTCACCTTCAAGCTCTGTGAAATCCTTTAGTCTGTTTTTGATAAGCTCCTCTTAGGTGAAATACACCTCAATTTGTTGCAGCAAACATCTTTGCTGCTGAAAGAAGGAAATATTACAATATTATTTGAAATCCTGTGCTTCATTGGCCTTTTGAAAAATTCTGCAGATGAAGTGTGGCTGAGGACAGCCTTGAACAAACTGAAAAATCAACATCTTGTACCATCTGTCATGCTGTGATATATGTACCCTTCTGATTGTGTGCTCATTTTCCTTCAATACATACTGTTCTCTCTTGGCTTTTTTTATATATCCTGAAGAGGGCAGGAGCTTTAAGAAGTACTAAACCTATTTCTTTATGTTGCCTAAATCTTTTCCTTCCACCTTTGTCGTTCTGCTGTGTAGAAGAATACTGACTTTTAGTGTATCTAAAGCACTTGCAGAGGGCCAGGAGGGCTCTTCTGCTGCCCTTCTGCTGTCCTCCTCCACACGTGTTCACAAGCACTCGCCTGTGGTGCACCACCTGACTTCTGCAGCTGCCCAGTATAACCCTCCAGGCACGTACCCTGCTGCACAGGCAAATGGCACTGCTGAAGGAGAAAGCAGTCTGCTTCATGTGCCCTTTTCTTGCATGGAGGGGAATAGCAAAATAGTTCTTAGTTCCTTCTGTAATGTTTCTGAACCTGCAGCACTGGTCAAGTTGGCCATAAGTGGAATTATGGTGATTACTGTGAGGCTGTTGGAAAAATGCCATTTCTTTCAGAGTTTGTACCGATATTTATTGGAATTTTCTTCTCTTTAGCAAACAGTAAGGGTGGTGATAAACTATAAGAAGACACAGAAAACAGTAGTAAGAGTTAGTCCCCATTCACCCCTTCAAGAACTCATACCAATTATCTGTAGCAAATGTGAGTTTGATCCTTCACACACTCTACTACTGAAGAGTTACCAGTCTCAAGAACCCCTTGATATGACAAAATCTCTTAATGACCTTGGACTTAGAGAACTATATGCCATGGATGTCAGTCAAGGTAAGATAACTTCTGTAAATTGCTGTTATATAAAAGATAATTGCTTAATAATTGTATACATGTTGTTGGGTTTTTTACTTACCAAAATATTTTCTAGAAATTTAATACGTATTTCATTGGTCTTCCACAAAATTGAAACTGACTCATGTGTACCTAGACTTCTGTTTTCAGAAGCGCTGTGTAAACATTTTATTTTCTAACCAAGTGTTCACTACCAGCAGAGTTAGCTGAGTACAAATCCTCACTTCAGCATAAAGCCTTCTTTTCCTTCTCTCACACCTTCCCCAAAAACTCCAACAATACCCTATTTCCCTTACCTCCTACACAACATCATGATGACCTGAAAAGAACAGAAATGTTAAAGAAAATTCATTTTCTTTTTAAAATTTTAAATTATTTTAAGCATTAGAGTAGTCTGATGGTCTTTATGTATATTTCCGAGTGCTGCTTGCTGATTGTGTAGATTGTGAAGGAATTATAATTCCTATAGTCTTTTTAATTCTGGTCCAACCGGGACACAATGTACTAACGTTCTGATATTTTGTACAGATATTCCTAGGCCACATTATAACTTCATCTGAACTGGTGACAGGTTTACTATACTGTAATTTAAAATTTTGTACAGTGTGGTTTGTTCCATTCCAGACATTTCTTGCAGGAAATTTTACCTCAATGTAGAAAGCAGTAATATTGAGTGACTCATTCCTGGTATTGACCACTGTTTTATTTGTTTGGTTTTATTTCTGCTTAAAACTTGTGGGGCTTGTTGGGGTATTGGTTGTCTTTGCCCCTCTTTCTACCTAAATACGGTAACCTTACTGTTTGGTGGTTACAGTTTCAAGAGTTCTCTCAGTTTACTTGCTAAAGGTCAGAATGACAGATTTGGACAGTATATCATTTTTCCATAGAGAAAAAAAAAAAAGAAATATCTTTCTCTTCCACACTGGAAACCAACATATTTTAATTTGCCTAAACATGCTACTTTGATTACGTATGATCCCAAGTGCATTATTTGGTTTTTTTGTCTGGTTATTTACTGCTTTCATCTACAGACTGGAAAAGCTGCTTTTTGCATTATAGGATGTGTGTTTCACTTGAAGCAACAGCAAAAAGTCCTTAGGAGGGCATACCAGGGCATATATGCTTTCTACACAGCAGTGCCCTGCTAGGAAATTTAGATATTCTTCAGTTCTCTTAACATGAAGTAGTTCAGCATTTCAATTTTGCAGGCAGAGTCAAAGCTCTGAATTTTCCATTATCTTTATGAAAGTAAATGGTGAGGTGTATCTTTTACTTAATAGAATTTAAATTCAAATTTTATGTTATTAATATTATATTTTAATTTTACATTACTCTTTCTTTTCCAAGTTTGGACTGCCTAACCATCCAAACCAGAGCAAATTATTCTACATACTGATTTTTCTCTTTGCTTCAGAAATATAAGTGGAGCCTCCCTACTTATGTACGCAGTTGCAGTCTGTGTTGCGTGTCTTCAGGCTCAGGCTCTTGAATTATTTAAGTACAAGGCGGTAAAGATGCACATCCTTTTACTTCTGCAAAGTGCCCAGTTAATTTTTCCCTGATCTTGAAGATCCAGCTTGGCTTTCTGTGTTTGTTTGTTGTTACTACATCCTTGATTCAGATTCACATTTTCTGTATTTCTTTTTGTCTTTCTGTAGCCGCATCACCCGTTGATTTAAATTTACCATCTTTTCAAGGTATGATTTACTGAAATAGGCAGTGAAACTTAGCACTTAGGGGACATTAGCACCTGCTTCTATTATTACATCTGCTTAACTGTATGTAACACGAGTGATATCTCTGTTCTATCTTAAATGCATATTGCAAATGACAGTGCAGAATTGGATATACACGCCTATATAGAAAGTATTTTTTGTATAGTTTTACTATAGATCAATTTATTCAGTTTAGGGTCATGTTTATATCGATACTTTCACCAGACTCGCTGATTTCTCTTGCTCATTACATGCACATTCATTGGGATTTCTTTAAGAAAGTTCATTCTAGTAAAATTAAAAAAAGTCTGTCATGAGATTTACAAATTCTCTGCATAAATAAAGCAATTTAAGGAGGATAAATTCTGCAAGATAACAAGAATAGATTTGTCTGTCTGTACTATGACTGCCACGCAGTATATGTGCACTGATTGAGTGTTTGGGTAATCTTTCTCCATAGTTACACCATGTGCAGGCTGGGGCCTGGCTTGTCCCACTTCACACTTTGCCATAAATTTAAGCCAGTAGGAATGGAGAGCTGAAAAGTCTGATGCTGTTTTTCCCTTTACTTCCTTTGTGATATGAACCATAGCATATGGCAGGTGGGGTGGGCTGGATTAAGTGCTGGTATTAAGAGCTGAAACTCATCTGCCCTGAGCTCTGAGAAGGAGAGGAAGAACATGGATGATAGGCAAACTGTTCTTTTTGCAGCACCTAGAGCCATTATTAATATGGGTGATTTATGATGGGTTTTGTGTATCATTGCAGGAGGCTTATGACATGGTGAAATAGTAAGAATGCAGGAGAAATAATCTCTGCACGAAATAATATCTAGAACTATTGTTTTCTATTTTAGGCTCCTACAAATCTGAAAACATAGATGTTCTGAAGGAGAAAGAAAACAAAGGATTTTTCAGCTTTTTTCAAAGGAACAAGAAGAAAAGAGAACAAGTAAGGTGTAACTTTGTATAAGGAAAACTTCTAGAAACATATTCAGATAGAGCAATCAATACTGTTGCTTATTTTCCAGAAAATATATGCAACTTGAGTTTCTTTTTATTTCCCACACGTCAAGGCTGCCAGTGCCCCAGCAACTCCATTGATGAGCAAGCCAAGGCCAACATTTATCACGAGGTCTTACACTGTCAGCAAGCAGTATGACTCAAACACTCTGCCAGCTGAAATGCCGAAGAAACGGAGAGCTCCTTTGCCACCCATGCCGAGCTCTCAGAGTGCTCCCCAGGAGCTCGCGCGAGCCCAAGGCACACCTACATCTGATATTGTGAAATCCAACAGCTTTGATAGGAATGAACAGGTCAGTTACATCTGCTTCACTTCTAAAAAGTACTGACATAACCCTGGTAACCCTGTTGTTAGTATATGATGAGGCTTGAAATAAATGGAAAATAAAAGTGAAGTAGTTGCTTTAAAAATTTCAGCTAGAAAATAACTATAGAAATTGAATGATCAATTCCTTTTAAACTTTATAACCAAAAGTGGCTGCTGTACTTTGAAAAGGTAAAACCAGCTTCTTATAGAAATTGGTCTTGTAAGCACCTTTTTGTTCTTTTGGATGAATACTGTATATATTTAAATATGAGAAGGTGGTCTCACTTTATTATAACTAGTAATTTGGGTTAATTATTCCTGTTAATTTTGAATGTTTTAGTTACAAGGGATAATGAGTAGTTTGTTCTTTACACTCTGCTGTAGAAAAAAGTGGACATGGGGAGCAATCTAAACATTGTTCCCAGCAAGTTAAAGTAAGATTTTTGTTCTAGAAATTGGGCTGTATTTTATTGAAGCTATGAGGTCTGGGCTACGTATTTGAGTAACCATGACATGCAGAAATTCTGCCATTAGAATTTGTGAGAACTGATGCATTAACTGCTATCCTGATATTGCACATATTATCAATTCCAGTTTAAGATCAAGGTTAAAATTTTTGTTACAGCTTTTTAGATTTACTTCTTACTGTGCTTTGAATACAGTATCTAAACGTGGTCTCTAGATATGAGGTTATTGACATGCTAGAAAAATTAAATGCAGAACTAAATGAAATCCAAGTCTGAGGGATTAATTTTGGGTTAGACTTGGTGGCAAGAAATTTCAGACTGTGACTACCTTTATCTTTATACAATGATTTAGTCTTTCACTGATGCACAGAACCACAAGAGAGCACTGTTTAACAGAAGTTCTGCTTTTGTGTATTGTGTCCTCCTGAAGAGCTTTATCATTTGAAGAAGACAAAGGTTTCTTTCTGAATTTTAGTAAAAGGAACCTTTGGGGAGAGTAAGAAAATAATGATTTTTTTTTACTTTACCATGTTTCTCTTTTAATTGAATTAAATTTCTTTAAAAGTAGCTTATTACTATTAACATGCTTTAAATGATTAATATTATGTCTAAAAGTAATGTATGACTGCTTGGCTGTCACTCAAACAATTGCTTAGATATATTATTTTGTACTGACATTTCTTGGTGATCTCAAGTGATCTGACTGAAGTTGAATAGCTTACAAAGAGAGGACTCGCTGATCAACGTATATTTTAGTGTATATTTGCTATTTTGTACTACTTTGTGCAACTCACTTAAAATGTAGAGGCCTTTGGCACATTTTTTTTTAAGGTGACTTCTCTTTCATTGGGATTTGATTGTACAGTGATTTATCAGAAAATGTAGTGCTTGGGATTTAAATGTGGAAAAATGAATTTGGCGTAGTACATATTGCTCAGCTTGATCAGGGAACTCCTGATAAGGATCCTGCAGGAGATTTCCTTGGAGAATAAACTTGCTGCTTGGAAGAGCACTGAGACATTTTCAGAGACAGCCTTCCTGCACTACAAGCATAGTCTGTTCTCCTAAGTGGGAATATGAATAGACATAAAAACAAGCACTTAAATGTTTTTGAACAGTCTTATTTACATGTGCTACTGAAAGAACTCAAGTTCAAAAATGAAAGGGGGCAGAACAATTCCCAGAAATAAATACATAGATACTTCTTGGATATGCAGAGGTTCTCTTAGGAATGCAAAAGCAAGCCTGGTGCTCCAAGTGGCAGAAGATGTCAAGAGCAAGAAATTTGTAAATTAGTGGCAAGCAGAAATCTGAGGATAAAGGATGACGTCATCTACCTTTTATTTTAGCAAGGTGTTCATCACAATCTACCTCAATTTTTTTTTGTTGAAAAAGTGAGATACAAACCGGATGGACGAAACACAAGATAGGACAAAAAGTGGCTGCAGTTCAAACAGGGAGGGTAATGGCTCCAAGTCAGAATGGCTGTAAGGTGGTAGTATGAAGAAGTTGGTAGTATGGCCAATATTGTTAAATATCTTTATAAACAGTCTACATCGTGGGACTGAATCCACTTTAACAAACTTGAAGTTGGCACCAAAATGGGCAGAGAGGCAGATACTGCAGCCACCGCTCAGGGAGGCAGTGACAGGCTGAATGAGGTTTAAAAAAGATGCATATGAAATTCTCTATCTGCAGTGAAGTAATCCCAAGCACCAGTACAAGCTGGGGTCTGGTCATGTATCCAGTGTACTCAGTAATTTTATGCTACACCTGCACTACTGCATCCAGATTTGTTTCCTGCAGTTCAAGACAGAGATTGAGAAGAGGCCACGATGATGTTTAAAGGTTTAGAGAAAATAAATGTTTTAATGGAAAGAAGGCTCAGATAGTATCTAATCACATTCTTCTGATATCTGGACGGTGCTACAGGGAAATCAGAAGTATATTCTTTACAAGGGTAGATGTGGCAGGATGAGAACCAATGGGGCATTAGCTTCTCCAGAGGAAATTCCATTCATACTGAAGAACAAAACTGACCACTGTGAGAAGTTGGAATAGGTCACTCATGAGAAATGGCAGAAGCTTCTTTGCTGGAAATGTTTTAGATGTTTCTTGAAAGGCTGTAGCAGTAACCAATAAGAAAGTTTAACAACTTGTTTTCAACAGAAGGTTGGACCAAATTATCTCAAAAGGTCTCTCTTAATCCAGGTCAGCTCTCAGTAAATGAGGCCAGTACAATGGTCACACTAGATCACAAGTATTTCATTGTAAACAATATAGGAATTTGGTCTGTCATATTCTCTGCTGTTGAAAATGTGTGTCCTGCTGGTAGGACTTAGTCTCTCTCAGGTTGCTCACCAGGCTGATTGGTGTGTTCACTGGGGTATTTAGCATGTCTGGGAATTTCATTGCAACTTTAGTGTCCAATTAAGTTAATTTTCAAAAGTGGAGATACACTTTTTTTTTTTAAGGGTTACTTTTTATCTCCTTTAGCCTTACAAGAAGCATTTCATTGCAAATCATACTGCTTTTAACAATGCCTAAGTACCGTAGCCTGCCCTTCAGTTGACTTGGCAGACTGGATACATACTTTATTTCTTCTATGGACCAGGATGACCTTCTGCATGGACCCTATTATGGACAAATCTCTTTTGTAACAAAGTGAAGACAAAGTGAATTGTCAGTTTTGCCTGGATGAACTGTCTGCCTAGTTTTGAGAGAAATGTGTCAAAGCTGTAACATCAGACAACAGTGAAATGAGCCAACTTTAAGGGAACAGAGTTCTCACTGTTGTCTTTCTTCAATTCTCAGCATATTGTAGTCCAGTTTCTCACAGTATGAAAAAGGGTTTTAATGTTTACCTCCTACAGCTTCTCTGCTACTTTTCCATTAAAGAAACTGCTTTCTCTTTGTGTGAGTAGTTACATTCTGATATGTGGGTTGGAATTTGTTCTGCCTCCATTTCAAGGTGATTATAGAGTTAGTTTTTAGGGACATGGTCCTATTTTTAGGGGAGAAAATAGTACAGTGGATGGCAGGGCACCTTTTACAAACTATTACATAGCATGATTTGCTTATTTTTCTACATGAGACTTTGAAGATGCCTAGTAAGCTTAAATGGTTAATATTTGTCCAGCAAATTTCTATGTTCAATCAGGTGGGAAATGAACATGTTAGTCTCTAATATTGAAATCTCTCACTTACTTGTCAGTTCCAGTTCTGGGCAAGATGACTCTTGTCAGAAGTATGTTTAGAACTAGTTTAAATACATGTGCAGGTAGAGAGGACTCTCAAGGGTTTTTGCTAAGTGTTGTTGTATTATTTAGTGTGTGTATCTTCACAGTTCTCATAAAGTGGTTGCAATTTTCTAGTAATAACACTTCTTTAAAGGAAAAGCATTTGATTATGCCCAAAATGCCATAGCTGATTTTCTTCTTATTGCTTTATTTATAAAAGCTAGACTGATATATCTGCATTTTAGCCCATTAATGTTTCTCTCCTTACCCTGTTTACAGTTACTGTTAGGAGAATATGTAAACTATGCTTGGGTAGGAACAATTAAGTGAAGATTTTATTTAAAATATTTACAGTTTAAAATAATGGGTAAAACTTCTCAACTGTAGAAATACAAATTGCTGTTACTTATACAACCCTAGCTCCTAAAGAAATCTAAATCTCCTGGCTGCTTCTTAGAAGAAAGAAAGGGAAGAAGATGATGGGGGAAGGGTGGGAAGCAACTAAACCATAAAGTACTTCTGAAAAGATTTTTTTTTTTAGCCATTGTCACAGGACAACTTAGTTAGGATTTCTGTGAGGGGTGAGCTCCATGCTGAAGAAATTACACCAGAAGCTTGCTTGCCTGCAACTTGATGGTCAGCTCTTTATAGGAGAAGTTGGGCAATGATGCATTGAGCACTATGGACAGCAGGGAAGTTTTGGGTACTCAGGGTTACCGGGGAGAAGAGTGCGCTCAGGACTACCTGAAGTTTGCATAAAAATAATCTGATATTATTCTGAGATGTTTCAGAATTGGTGGTGAATGTTGCATGCATCCACTTTTCAGTATATCAAATGCATAGCTTTACTCCTTTATTATATTCACTTCTGTACCAGCAAGATAAATCCTAGGAGAAAATAGTCATATTGGTTGTTTGGACAGAATATCACCAGCTGAGTTTCTTCAAATATATTCTGTATGTATTTTCTTTCCAATGGATCAGAGGTATGTTTCTTCCCTTTTAGTACTTAGGATAAGTTTAAGTATTTTGGGAAGCTTAAAGCCGTGTAGTAGAATTGAGTGTGTGAGTTGTTGTAGGAGCAAATACATATTTTTTGCTGTTACTCCTTGGACATATGTTTGCCTGCATACCCAAAGGGAAGAAAGAAATATTAGCAATATGAGTAGCAATGTGCTTTGCTATCCCTACATGATACAGTCACTGATATATCTCTGTTTAACATAGATATGTATGGAGCAAAAGAGGTAGGACGTGGTGATATGAAAATCTGTTTAGTGACCCTTGGTGTGAGGTAGGCTTTCCAGCACAATGAAATGCTCCACTACCACTATATTGTTTCCCAAATGCTTTTTGTTTTTTTGCTTCCATTGCAGCTTCAAAATTACTGTGCCTTAATTACCTTTTATTTGCTTTCTTCAAATGATAAGAAGGGCAAGGTACTATGTCTGCCACTGCTTACAGAGGCTGGAACTTGGGAAGCACTGGCATCTACTAGTGTTTGCTTTGGGTGGGATTTGGTGCCAAATTTGAGACTAAAAAGTTTCATATCCACCCTTGCTTGTTGCAGGACGGGGAGGGTGTATGGTGTTAAAAGTAGAACTCCTGCATATGTTATAGAAGTTATGACAGAGTTCACTGGTGTTTCTGCATAAACACAGTTAATTACATTAGTGATCCTAACAAGAATTTTAATTTAAATGTAACTGATAAAGCACTGGTTATCATAGGCAGTTGGTATGACACATGAACACCCAGATGTATATTCCAAAGCTTTGTCAGATATGTCTTAATAACGTTATTTTAAATTTTTTTCCATCTGTTTAAAGGACTATTTTCACATTACAGCTTTTGTTAGGATTTGAAAGCTCTTAATATTCATATGTTGAATAATTCCTGAGAAAATCTGTTCAACACTTGAACCTTAACTGGAACATTTAGTACTTTCTTGAAATCTCTCTTTGCAAATTGTTTGTTTCTTTGGATGCAAAGGGCAGTAGAAAGGCTTATAAAAATCTTCTAGTAGCATTTGTGCTCTTACGCTGAGAACATTATTCCCCCCTACTCACACACTTGTTGTGTGCAGAAGGGAACTCTGGTGACATCTGTTCAGCCGAGCGAGCGTGCGCGGAGCTCGGTGCCAGCCGAGTCACTGCGGGAGCCAGCGTGGAGCACAAGAGGTGCAGACCTTGGAATGGGGAGATGTGGCTTTGTGCAGAGCAGAGGGGCTGCAGCCTGAGCACAGCTGCCACAGAGGAGACAAACACCACTGCCCAACTGCGAGGAGGAAATACTTCAACAAAAAAAGCCTCATTTGGGGAAATAATGCTGTATTTGGTATCCCCTCCTGAATAAACTCAAAGGCTGAATACTATTAATTATTTTTACTTTTTAAGAACTATTTTGGAACTGTGAACAAGAAATTATAAAAGTGTAAACTGTTTTTTGTTGTGTGACATTTTAATCTAGAAACTGACTTGTTTAAAAACTACTCAAGCATGCAAGTATTTCTAATTAGGAGTGCTGTGTTCCTATCCCCTGGTGTTCTTAAAGAACACTTCACCTTGTGCTTTGTGTTTTCTCCCTTAAACCCTGACTCTTGCTTTGCTGTAAAAGGTTTGAGTTGCTTGCTTTGGCATTGGAGTGATGGGCAGTGGTGATTCTTATAGTGCAGTATCTATGGCTCTGTTTTACCTGATACCAGGGTGGGACAAAGCAGATGACTGAGGGTGCCCAGGGTGGCTCAGAGGGTAGTTTTTCATTCAAAGTCCTGTTCATTCATTCAGGTATTGTATTGCAATTTCATGGGAGCTGCCAAACACTGCCTGACAGACACCTTGTGCCAGTATCTTTTCTGTTGTAATTTCTTTCAAGATTTGATTGTATATAACTAAATACTCTAGCTTTTGGTCTTTAATATCCCACTTACTGTGGAATCTTTGGGTATTTGTTCAGTGGTAGCTTTCTAAATGATAAGCATCTTTTTTCCATGGAAATTGACATGGTCAACAATTCTATTGTCTGATGTTTTTGAAGGGATTGTCAGTGAAACAAGAATATGTAGGTGTCTTTATGCCTTCTCTGTTCCTTGTTATTGTGCTTTTTGAAGTGGGCTGATTAATTGATGCACAGAGAAGTTCTCCGGAGATGACCCCACACCCAACTACTGTGTGGATCCTTCTAGACAGAAATGAATGTCACTGCAGGATTTTATATATTGTTGAGTATACAAGTGATAGAAATCAGAATTACTACAGGAACACGCAGCTGTGTCCAGTTCCAAAATGCATTCCTTTATTGCTGGGATCCTGAACATTGTCCATCTAGCAGATGTGGATATAATTTTCTTCAGCATAAGGCAAACTGTAGTTAAGAATGGCAGGCAAATTTACAAGCACTGTCCTTCTGAGACAGAGAATGTGTTTCTAAAACAGCGTAAAATGCAATTGGACTGCTATATAATAAAAATATGAGGTTTTCATCAGGTATCCTTTGTCCATTTTTAAATTGTTTCGATTATTTGTGAATTAAGACTTTTTACTTTTGCTACAATAATGAGGGCATTATTATGCTGTAACATCTGTAGGTACTATAACTTTTCTTTTGCAACTTACTAAATTTAACTTTGTTAAATATTATAAAACAGTTGTACTTGATAAGTTTTGAAATCAGGCATTCAAAAAATTTTTATGAAAGTTCAGATATTTCAAGAAGGGAAAGAAATTAATAATTATGTATACAGGCCAATTAGGCCTGCTGTTGAAAGAATGGAGAAGGAAACTGTGTTATGTCATTGTGCTAGGGTGTAGTTGAAACTTCTTTCCACAATGATTTTAGCTACTTTTAGAAAAGATTTATTTTGGGTTTGTAGAATAGCCTTTGGGCATAAAAGAATTCAAATTCTCTTTTACACTCTATGTAAAAACTGATTTTCTTTTATTGCTCTATGTTGCACATCTGTGAATATATTCAATTACTTGAGAAAAATCTTTTTTTTAAAAACAACTCCTTGAAGGAATTAAGATGAAAAACACAATACATTTGGTAATAACATTCTCTCTTTCCCAAATGTATATTATAAATACTTTTGGAGAATAATTACTGGAGCTATTTCGCTGTTTTTCACTGATTGCTAATAACCTTCCTGCCCTGTCTCCCTTCCCAGGCCCCTCTGGGATTAGTGCGGAAAGGTTCCCTGCCGCTCAGCGACACTGCTTCCGTGAGCTCCTCTCTGCGCAGGATGAAGCGCAAGGCGCCCTCACCACCCTCCAGAGCACCAGAAGATCAAAGTGAAAGCAGTAATGAGCCTGGTAATCTTTTTATGCTCTTTAATTGGAAGGCAATAGTAAGTATAGCTGGCTAAACATTAAGGTAACACCACCTTATGAGATAAGAACCTCAAGTGAGCGACCACAAAACGGCCGATGCAAAGAGTACATTAATTTTTGTTACCTCACCAACCGGGGAAGCCTCGAAGCAGCACCTGGGCAGAGGCACCCAAGTGGGAACGCCGGCACCGCAGAGCTCGGTCTGTGCCAGATTGCCAAACCTGCTCCCTTCCCTCTGTGTCAGGGATTCACACAGGTGTATTGGCCACCATGCTTTGATCCTTCCCACAGCGGGGCAGGGATCTCCAGCATGTCCCATAAGATGCCTTGTAAGTATATCACAGGCCTATATTATCTGAACACAGCGGGTGTTCCACTTGTCAAACACACAAGATTAAACAGCAATTAATATCATATATGTGAGGTTATGCAAGTCACTTTTTATTTTGTGGGGTTACTGCAAGTCACTTGAGTGTGTTTACAATCCTCCTCACCAATCTTCTGTTATTTTCCCACAAGTGTGAGAAAGAGAGGTATTTAGAGCATGCAGATCAGAAAAAAAAAACCAAACAATACCAAATTAATTATAGTTAGATTAAGTATAGAATTGTGTTTATGTTACTCAGGTGGACTGCTTGGGGTGGGGAGAAAAGATTAGCTTCTGTGGATCAGAGAGAATATAATAGCAAATGGGCTGACTAGAAGAATCTTAGCGGAAGACAACTTGGTTTTTGTAGTTCTTCCATTTGATCGAAAGCTCAGTTTTCTGGATCAAAAATACCTAAGAGTTGGGATTAAAATATATGGAAAATGTGACAATGAGCACTAGTTGCTTCAAAGGAGATTCTTGAAGAAATCACTAGTCTGTATGACCACTATAACATTTTATGCAGAGCTTTTGTTGGTGCTGAAACTGAGAGGTGTTAAAGGTTGTTGCTTCACTTTTTGCAGTAACAGAGTCAACAGAATCAGCATCCACTAAAGCAGAAGGAAGAGCCACCGAAATGCAGCCTGAAACAGGTTGGTTCTTTCTACAAAAGTACTGATAAAATTTACTTCATAGCAAGTTATGATAGTTCATAGCAATAAATTACTATAATGGTGATAAGTACAGAACTAATTTTAATGCTTCAGATCAGTTAAGTTTTCCTTTGAAGTAAAGGCTTGCTAAAATAAGAATATTTTACCTTTGTTGCCTACAGAAACAAATACAATATATATTGTATTGGTATCTGTGCTTTACATTTAATAGACTAAACATTATCCCTGATTTCTCCCCTTCCTCACAAAATACAGAGAACTATCCAGAATTACTGTGATTTTTTTTGTACCTCATAACAAGCTTTTCAAAAGCTAAAGCCCAGTGTTGTTTTTAGAACCCTGCTTTGTGCTGCCCTTGACCTGCATAACATAGGGGCAGAAGAAAATCTGTGCCTGGCTTTTGGTTGGCATCTGAACAGCCTTTGAAAACATAAGTTGTAAATCTAAACTGAATGCATAAATAGTTGTTTATACATTAAATTATTTGTTGGGTGTTATGTGAAAAATGTGATATATGAAATGATAGCTGTCTAAAATACAATTATTTAGCTGCTGAACATAATGCTTTTTTAAATTTATGCAGTTTGTACTGTGAAATACTGTTGTTTGTAAGCACCAGACTGTGGGGTTCAGTTACAAGATACAGCATCTAGAAGTCTTCTAAAATTTGCAAAAGCTTTTAGAATTATCAGTGCCAGTGCAGTCGGAAAAAATAACTCTTCAATGCATTTAATAAGAATGAAGTACATAAATGCTAAGCCTGTGGAGTGCTACTGTCATTATATGAGGCTAATCACTCAGTTACTATGCTAGTTGACAGGAATTTTTAAGTAGTTTTCCAGGTGTTTTATTCTGGATGCCAGTCAAATTGTTTGGAGTGGTAAAACAAAAAAAGAGCTGAAAAAGTCATCTGCTAGGATGCTAGGTCTCTGGCAAAGGGGAAAAAATAAAAAATCAGCAATCACTAAACTTGGGCTTGGTTTGTGTTTAGGGCAATTTATGTAAATTATTGGAAAAGACATCAAGTAGAAACAATATGTAACGTAATAAATGGGAGTATGAACCTATACTGTGGAGTCTGGGGTTGAAGCAGATGAAAGAGAATAATCAATTCTGAGTGAGTGGTTTGTTTATTAGTACTGAATTTTGTGTGTTGAAAACTGTCTGTCTGCATGCAGTGGGTCTAAGATGAGCAAGTTTATCATACTGTGATTTTAAATCAAGTTTTTTGTGTTTTCTTGTACTTGTTTCTATCTTAAGATAGTTGATGTGTGCTAGAATTCTTGCCTTTCCCATCACTGTAATGTCCAAGTGCTGTGTAGATAAACAACCCTGAACTACAAAGAAATGGCTTGTTTATTGTTCCATAGATCTAGTAACTTCCGCTTGAGGCATTTGAGTTCTGTAATTAAATATTTTAATTTAAGCTGTAATGCAAAGAAATAGAAAAAGGTAATCATCTTTACTGGGCCTAGGGCAGTCTGTGTTGAGCCCTTGGATTTATCTCTGCAATAAGTGACAATCTCCAGTCTCTAGTTTTCCTCCTGTCTTCATGCAGTGTCCTTTGCTGGCAACTTAATGTAGTGCAGTTTTTTTAAAATGTACATCTAAGTCACATAGCACAGCTTCATTGCCTGTTTTTTTTTTCTCATGGGATACTGCTGCTCTCTGGTGGCATCTCTGAAACTGTCGTGAGGCCCGTGTATACAGGGTCCTTTAGACAAAGCCCCACATGCTGTAAGAAATATTAACCTGCAGCAAAATCAGATGCAGTATACCTGTCCTGTTCCTAGTCTGAAAATTATCCGTGTTTGGGTATTGTTTTAAATTGATAAAATAGTTCAGTATCACTTAAATTGCAAAGTTGGACATAATTTTAACTTTACAAAAACCCGGGAGTTCCTTCCATTTGGATTAATACTGCTTTGATTATCAGGCATCTGGGAAGCTTTGTGAGTTTTTGTTCAGCTGTGACTGGCATTCCAGAGTGGTTCTGTTATGCAGTGCTACTTCAGCGAATAAGCAAAAAAATCTAAGCTGCAAATAGTGTTACCTTTTGCCCAAAAAGGAACCACTGCAAATGTTCAATTTGGTGTCTGTTAGCTATGCACTACTTACACACATGTACATTATGTGGAGCTATATAGTATGGAAAAGGCAACATTTCTCTTGTGGAATGACAGTTTTCCCATGGTGGAAAAACAGCGTGTACCTTGGCAAAAGTAGTTTGAAGACACATATCTACTAGAATAAGCTTTGACAGAGAAGTAATGTGAACATTTGGGATTATAAGCAGCAATTCTCTTTATCAATTATGATTTTTGTTCACCTTCACAAAGTTTAATTAATGCTTAGTCTTTATTATTTTAGGGAAGATGGTAAAACAGTATTCAAAATAAATTTTGAAATTAGAGATTTTTAGAAAACTTTCCATCAAACAAATCCCTTGATATAATCCTATTGGTTACAGTATTTCTTAAGCCCCTTGTTAGGGGCTGTGGAGTCAAGAGCAGATTTGCATGATGTAGTCAGGCTTTCCAGCTCTGGTGCTTACAAGCATGCGAGCTCACAGAGTAGCAGCAGCCTGTTCTCTGCTGGGCAAAGGGTATTCTTACTGCTCAAAGGAGCCTTGCAGTTGGGATGTCAGTCATCAGGGGGTGTGTGTGTGTATGTATATACGTGTGCATGTGTACTTATCTATATATCTACCTTCACAGTGACACACTGTAACTAACTGTATTGCTTTAGGGCTACTTAAAACCCAGTGACTAATGTTCTAAGAGAAGAAACTATATGCAGGTAGAAATGCAATTTATATTACATATAAAGTACAGAGTACAGAGAAGGTGTATAAGCAATAAGGCAACAATATATAGCCAGTATTGCTTTAAGTTCTTCCTAGCAATATGTTGCACGTAAAAGCTATAGGCTGAGGGTTTGGAAACAAGTCAGAATCTGAACTGCTCCCCTAGGGAGTTACCTGCGTGACATAAGTGAAGGATGGTTGTTAAATGTTGTTTGTGTTCAAATGTATTCAGATTTTATTCTGCTGCAGCAGTGATGGCCCAGGTCTGGAACGAGACCAAGTAACAGATGAAAATCCACTAGCAAGCAAGGCTGATCTTATGCTGACAAATGAGGTAGAGCATTTTTGAAGAAGTGTGAGGGTTGTTTTTGTTTGGTGTTATCCATTTGTTGGTCAGGTTAGTCCATCCCAACATTTGGAAGTGTTTCTAGCACAGCAAAGAACAGACTTTCACATAGCAGGAATGTTGGGAATGTCTCCTACCAAGCCAAGCTAAGTTTCCATCCCAGGAGTATAGATACAACTCAGCCTTTGTTACACTCCTCTCCAGAGGAAAAGCAGCAGAGAAATGGCAGCAGTGCTTGGGCACAAAGCCATAGCAGCTCCAGAATGCTTCCATTTCTCTTGTCAGAAGTCCTGGCTATTCTTTGTTGTATAATTCAGGTTTCCATAGAGTATTTAGACTGAAAATCTCAGTCTTTGTTCCTGTAGCTGGTGATGGCTCAGGCCCATGGCATAATAGCTCTCACCGGTGAAGGAGGCAATGTTCTAGAGAGCCAGTTATGGGCTGTGGGATAATCTTAGCCAGTTTAATGTTTGCTCACATTCTGTTATGCTTTGTTTGTTCATTTTGACATAATACATTTAACTTGTCACACACGAAATGATACTGCCATCACTAAAATGATCCCCCAAAGTACGAGCCTGCTGGGTATGAGTTTTCCCCAGGTGGAAAAGGGGTTGGTGGATGATGAAAGGAAGAGAAGGCTCTTACGACTATTAAACCTGTAGGAGTCCCTGTAATACCAGTGTGACATATTTGTATGTACCTGTGCTGAAACCACATGGAAGGAGCTCACCTGCACCACTTTGCAGAGTTGCCTTTCTTTGCTTGGGGATCTAAATTGCCTCTGCATTCAGTGCTATGGCATGTGTTGATCACATTACTTAATGTGTAACTACAAAACACTATTACAAGATTGCAATGTAAAACCAAGAATTAAATAGTAAAATGTTTGGCTTTTATAGTTTCTCTGTAACTTTGAATGAGTATCTTTGGTATTACCGAACTCTTAACTACTGTAAACATCAAAGTTTCTGTTCTGTACTGAGCCTTTCTCCAATACATACATCCTCTTATTACTTTTCTAAAACACTGTACTTCTCTAGAGGTACTGGAAGCATTGTAGGATACCAGCTGCTAAAAAAAGTCAGTCTAACATTTTTGTCAGTCTAACATTTTTTTCTTTTGTACTCTGGGATCTGCGACTTTCCAGTATTCCTTTTTGTTTTCTTTGTTGACTTTGGTTTACATTTGGAAATTTACTGATACTACTTAGACTGAAACCTAATTGTCCAAGTGCAAGGCTTGTTCCTAAGAAGTGTCAGTGCACCCAAAGCTGATGGGAGTACCCTGGTCAGGTGTATTTGTTACTTCAACTTCAAGTACACTGATTTATCTGTGTCCTAATCCAGCAACTCTAAACCTTTTAGTTTAACTGTGCTCTGGCTGAAAATGTCAGTATTTTTATGGATTAGCTCTTTTCTATGAACTTTATTTTTCTTCTGTAACATGAAGCACTGCACAAGACACTTTAATACACTTGGGATGGTTATGGGAAGTTCTTGATAGTGGTGAGGAAACTTATGCAAACCATGGGCAAAATTGATATTTCGGTTACTCTTTAGTTCTTGAACATTCCTACTCTGATATAGAGGAACTGTGTATTTTAAAACTCACTGGAGAGCTTATGGAAGTACAAGAAGTCTGGTGTCCACCTCCATGAAATTTGGGGTTATGAGATAAATAAAAATATATACGTAACAATCTTAATTCAATACTTGGGCTAAATATGGAAAATGTTTTACAGTAGGTACAGATACAGAACCAGATGGACAGTAGCATGGTGAGCAGCATATTCTTGTGTCAAGAGAGAGAATTGGAAAGAACCAGAGAATTCTGTGAAGCCTGAATGGAGCTCTTTTTTTAATTATTTTTTTTTAAATTTACCTGAATTATGAAAAAAAGTCAGTTTTCCTTCTTCAAACTGTTTAGGCTGCCTTGAACAGTCTGTTTTAATCTACAGCCTGCATTGAGAGCTGTGGGTTGGTTTGGGTTTTGTTGGTTTTCAGGGTATTTTTACTTTCTTTTCCTTTCCTTTGTGAGTGTAGATGTAAGGAGCTCAGAATACAACCTGGAAGAAATTGATGAAAGGGAAGAGATGGGTGTGCAACAGGGAGACGACAGTGGAAGTACCAGTACCTCTCCTGGGATGGGAGAGGTTACTGCAGCCTTCAGCTCTGCTGAGGTACCACTGGAAAATGGCAAAAACGATCCTGCCTCATCAGCTCCTGTTCCTGGCATTGTTCCCACAGACAACTCGCAAAGCTTCAAGGAAGAAAAACAAAAAAATATGAGCACAGATGGCAAGTAAGTACGTTTTGTGACAAAGAAAGGAGCATTGGGGGGACAATGGGGGAGGCAAATAAAATGAAGAGTGCTGTTTCATTGTGAAGCACAGAATAGAGAATTGTGAGAGAGGAATGAGCTTTAATATGCTTAGCTTTCATTGTAGCACTCTTCTGTGCACAGTAATTCATAAAGCTTTTCAACAAAAATGACAATGAAGTGTTCTGCAGTCTATTCTGTTTAATCTTCCCGTTCCTTACTACTCAAACAGCTGGAGCCCAGAAAAGCTAAACCCAGCTCTATGCCTAGTGTATTTACTAGAGCAGCATGCTGCAAAAAAATTTGGATTGATTAGTTAAATACAAATATATAAATTCATTATTGCAGATGGGGGAAAATGGATACATCAGCCGTTTCTGTTCTTTTGGGCATGATTCTTATTGCTTGCATATTTGTTTTTGCTTTAATTTTTATTTTTTCTTTTCCTTATATGTGGTCTTGACCTGTCTCAATCCATTTGCTCTCAGGAAAACAAGTTAATTCAGCTTTTTTAAAAGAATAAACACATTAGTTTCCTTAACTGCTCTTGTTCCCTTCTGGTGATGCTGTACCTTTGCCCTTCAGGATGTTTGTTAAACTACCTGACTCAGCAGGTTTCCAACATGAGTTAGTGCCTGCTTGAAATAAATGTTGATTGTCCAGAGAAGTCCCATTGTGTTAATGTAATTCACTATTTCTCTGTTCCCTGGGGCAACTAAGCTGGCTACTGGTCCCAAATTAAATTGAAAGAACTATTTCGATTATTGTACTGAAGCCAAAACGTGTGATTGCCCTAGTAGCCAAGAACTTTCAAGGTAGTAAAGAGAGGTTTAACTTGTATTTGAAGGGAGGTTTTTGTCAGTCCAAGGCCAAATGTGGCTTTGCAAAAACCTTTGATACTCTGTCCTGGTGAATATTGTCCCAGTTGCTTTCGTTTTTCTCCTCTTCTGGGATCTAATAAATTGTCTTGAATTTGCAATTTGTCAGGCCTGTGTTATTGGGCCAGTTTGCCTAATTATCCAGGGGATGTTTCTTTCCGTTCTTCCCTATTAATTGGTAGTAACCTTTCATGTCTTATAATCCTGGTGACAATCAGGTAGAAGGTACCACACTCTGGCTTTAGAGCTTGGCAGTTGCTTCCTGAAATATCTTGGGGATTCCAAAATGAGGAGTGTGTTTTCTCTGACATTATATTTCTGGAAAACTTTAGATAATGTTGATCTTGTATATATAAGATCTAGTTACTCTGAGAAGTGTTTTTTTTTTAATCCAGACAGGGATATATGCAAAATATTCCAGTCAAACCCTCTAATTTCTATAATGATACTCTGTGGTGTTTTGTGGCTTTTGGGTTTGGTGGGTTTTGATTTGATTTTTTTTTTTTTTAATTCCTATTAAAAATCTAGTTCAGCCTGTTGTTAATAGTTTTAGCTCAGTCACAGAGCTGTGTTAAAAGGAATGGAGGTAAGCAAGAGTACAGAGTGCACGACTGAGCTTTAACTTTCTTCCAACAATAATTCTGAGAGCATATGCTCCTGTTCAGCAGTTTTTGGGACACTTAGTGTGTTTGGGACTATACAGGCAACACGAGCATGGATGGTTATTGAGAAATGTATAATTTTAAATGGTTCAAAGAAAATGTGCCAGCTCAAAGCACTGGTTCTGACAACTAATGCATTTAATGTGGCAGATAATTTGGAATCTTCATAATGCCAGTATTTCTAACTACCTATTATAAAAATATCTTGAACAAAGTTTGAAGTTTGAATAACTTATTATTAAGAAATTTTAAAGTATTTTTGCCTTTTTCATTTACCTTTTGAAGCCAAGGACTTAATATGTCCCCTTCCCACCCCCAAAAAGAAGAGTTTTTTATTCACCACTTTTGCAGTTCTCTTATCCCCCATGAAATGAGGGAACTATATATTGTATGCATTTCCAAGATGTTTAGTATGCAAGTAACGTGTTGTGTCTGTCTCTTTGCTGTTCTCAAGGTATTTCTTAAAAGGGACTGCTTTGAGAAGTCTCTACTGCTCCGTTCATGTCTTCATACACAGTCAGTGTCTCATGAAGCGTGATGGGGACAAAGTCAGGGGCACATTTATGTTGGGGGGTGTCAGAGCACTTTATATGAGTGAAAAACCATTGTGGCTTCACTGGAATGGAGTTGCTGTTGGAAAGTAGCTTGTTCAAACTGCACATGTAAACAAAAGGAGGGGGAGAAGAGAAGGGAAGACTGATCATCTGCTTACACAGAAGCAAGTGGAGCTGCATGTCATTTTGGTAAAATATCATGGCAGCATTTCCTCTTTTTTTTTTTTTTTAAATCGATTCTGTTGAGTATTCCAGTGTTTGGCAGAGTGGTTCTGTTTTGTCCATCTGTGTTTGGAGAATATTGCCAGTTCTCTTGCATCATTCCTTGTGTTTACTGAAATGAATGATGCCGGCATATTTAATGTACTGTTGTGCTTTGCAGAGGACTACAGACTAAGATAAGCAGTGAGGATGCTGGATTTCAAACAGACAGGAAGCTTAACATTTTAGATCAAAATAAAACTGATGGTGAGTAGTTCCCACTTGTTGTTAATACTTGAAGCTTGAACTTTTCTATTCCTTTGAAGAAATGGCTATAGAGTCAACTCTTGAATCGTTATCATCAGATTATTTTCTTTACACTTGCTCTGGTTTATTTTCTTTAAGATGAGGTGGCAAGAATTGGCTGCAGTTTTGGTTTTTTGGGGTTTGTTTGTAATATATTTTTGTTTTAGCAGTAGTCAAAACTGCATCGTGCTGTTATAGGATAGTGTGGGTGGGACGGTGCTGAGGAGGGGGAAGGCTGGACATCAAGGTAATCCTGCCACGTGGGGTGACATAGCTGCCACATCCTGCTGGGGAAGAAGCAGCTAACAGTTGCTTTTTGCTTATGAAATTAGGGTGAGTTTTCTGCATGAAAATGCAAATATTTTTAAGCGCAAATAAAAGAAAGTGACACACTGATCTGAAACAAAATGACGACATCTTGTGCATCTAATGGGTCATAAATTTCTCTGTGGATTTAGTGACCTGACTGATTTATTTTACTCTTCTGTGACACTGATTTTCAGATTTATATATTAGGCCTTCTATAGTCTTTTATACTCAGTACACCTCTGTTAATAAATCATAACAACACAAGTCCTGTTTATATGTGATATAAATTTTAACTGCCATTTTATAGCATACATGAAATGAGGATTTTTTTTGCCCCACAAAATACAACTCCATGTGACTATTCCTGAAGAATTAAATTTTTACCAATATTGTGTTTAAAACCATTTGACTAAAATATTCATGTGTTTGGGAGATGATCACATGTTTAGTCCAGGGGTAGAAAATTGAATTATCAGACCAACTAAAGGGTAGGAAAATAGGTTTGGCAAATTGGTCTTTTCCATATGTTTTTCAGTTGTTTCCTTGTACAAATACATAAGGTGTAATTGACAAGATTTGTAACATTAAAACTAAAGAACAGAAGCCACAAATGTGTGGAACTAAATAAAAACTGCATCTAATTTGATATTGAATAGTCCTTGAGCTCTTGAGTCACTGATGCCTATAAAATGAACTGGAATTCATTAGCACTTTTTAAATTGCTCTAGAATAGTTTTTTCTATTAAGTTGATGCATGGCATCTGTAACCTGTTTATTAAGGAAGAATATCTGAGTTTGAATACAATTATTGGATAATATTAGTAAAATATTAATGTATATTTAAATAGCCTTTAAAAGGGTTAGGGAAAATATTAGCATCAGTGAGAAGCCAGTAATTGTTATTAAATACACTGGATGCATGCTTCATGATGTAATGAGGAAGATTGAGTCTTTTTGGCATTTGTATTAATTTTGGAATCTTTCTTTAACTTAAAGATCACAGTGATACAAAACTCCTTCCAACAACAGAAGAAGGGAAAGAACTTCAGACAGCCGAAATTAAAACAGTAGATTTTAGAGAAAATAACAAGCTTGAAGTTGACAGACTATCAAACTGCCAGGCATGTAAAAATGACATCTCTGTAAGTCACAGGAATTATCCTCAACTGATTTCAGAAAAGCAAGATGCCAAAACAAATCAAACTGACTTGGACACAGTAAAAACTCAGGATGTTGGAATCCAGACTTTGGATAGCAATTTGGGAAGGACTGCGCAGAAGGAAATTACTGTTTCTCAGGGTGTTGAATCATCCACATTTAGAGAACTGGTCCCTCAACACAACAGAGATAAGAAAAACTCCCATGTTCAAGTGATGCACGGAATGCATCAAGAGAGTGAAGATACTTCAACAGAACAAAATCTTGAGACACAAGAAGTTACGCATAAAAAAATAATTCCAATAAAAGACCAGAGTCACATCTGTATAAATGGCAGTGATTTTGCTTCATCGGCAATAACTGCTGAAACTCCAGATGAGCCTCCTGTAAAAGGTCCCCCTTTTTATAGGCAGGACACCAAACCTAAACCCAAACCTGCTAATGAAATTACAAGGGATTATATACCAAAAATTGGGATGACTACTTATAAGATAGTGCCTCCAAAATTCTTAGAAATGATGAAGAGCTGGGAATCAGAAGTTCTATCAGATCATAAGGATCAAGAGGTATCTACTTTGGAAGACCCCAAAGAATTCATAGTGCAAACTGAAGTTCCTCATCTGTCAAAAAGTGTGGGTCCTTTACAGGTAGGTTCACAAAATGAAGCTGCAGCAGCAAATGGTCTGCTGCAGAGAGTGAACAGCACTTCTGAACACAGTGTGGCCTCTGGAACTGAGATTAGTACTGAGAGCAGCCAGATGGGGAGAGAATCTTTCAAGCAGTGTGTCCCACTGATGCTAAACTTGGATAATACAAATGCTTCTTCTGAGACTCAGGACAAGTCAAATGCATTAAGTCCATTAAGTCCTACAATGAAGCCTAGTTCTTTTTATCTGCAGATGCAACGAAGAGCTTCCGGCCACTATGTGACATCTGCAGTTGCCAGAAGCACAGTTTGTGCTCCTAATTCAATTCAAAATGAAGTTAGGAATACAGAAATGGATAAAAAAATCTCATCACCTGATTTGACTTCTTCAGCTTTACAAAAAACAAGTATTCCCTCTCCTCCTGCGGATCAAGAAAAAGTTGATGATGGAAAAAGCATTGAATCTTCCACTTCTCCTGTTAAAAGCAATAAGCCTTTAAGTGTTCCCTCCTGTCCTCCAGCACCATTGAATCTAAGAACTCTCAGAACTTTTGCAGTTCCAAAGCCATACTCCAGTTCAAGACCATCCCCTTTTGCTCTTGCTGTCTCATCTGCAGTCAAAAGGTCACAGTCATTCAATAAGACACGTACAATCACTAGCCAGGCACCGAGAGAGGAACTTCCAGTGGAACACTCCTCTGTCCCTTTGGCAGCTGGATTCTCCTCAGCTACCTCCATGCCTGAAGTGAAAAGTCCTTCCTTACAGACCGTAACAGCGGGGTCACAAAATAGCATAACGGAGAAGGTAAACTTTATTTCTAATACTAATGGACTGCGGATCCAGTGCCATCAAATGCAACTGGTGTAAAGGCTTGTTTCTGAACCACTCCTTGGTCAGAAAGAGCTGTATTTGTGCAGGGAAAACACCCTGTGGTGTCCACCAGTAGCACAGCAGTATAATGAAGTGCAGGAATACAGGGAGTGTTAAAAATGAAAGCAACATCATTCAGATGATTGGAAATAATTATTTCCTGCCATAATTAGCATCCCCTACTTTAAAGAACTGTAAATTAAATAGTCATTTATCCTGTGTAATACTTACTTTTATGTTTGGAGCGCTTACAGTTTGTTCTTTGTGTTGGTTTCCTTAATTTAATTCTGAGTGGTGTGATCCATTTGGTTTCAAGTGGTCATGCCACAAGCACGCTTGAATGTAGATAGAAAGTTTTGCTGGCATAATTACTTGAGAGAGAAACTGTGTGCTGTGCTGGAAATGTGGCTGCTCTCAGAAATCTTGAACCAAGCAAACACTAGAATGGCAGCAGTTTGCTATGCAACCTTGTGCCAGGTTGTTTCAGATTTCCATTTATAACTAATTCAGATTAAAAGTTTTTGGCTTCTTTTCCTTCCACTTCCTCCCTTTATAGAAAGGCAGCCATGTGCATAGTGAGCAGAAGAGTCAGGCGCAGTCAGGTGCTTCCCCTGACCACCCACGCCCTGTCACTAAGAGACAAACCGCGATGACGCTCCCGCGCGCTGACCCCGAACAGATCCACCAGAGCTTGCTGGCTGCAATCCGCTCTGGAGAAGCTGCTGCCAAATTGAAAAGGGTGAGTTTTCATCATTGCATCCAAAACAAAGAACTCATGGTACTTCCTTCAAAATTACCATACTAATGCCTGATTCTAAAAGCAGTTAGTTTTGGCACAAACTGCTGCTAGGAGGTCTCTTGACAATGGGAAGGGAGGTGGGGAAGAGGGTCAGTTTTGCAGAATAAACTGGTGAATGCACCCATAGAGCTTCAAATGTCTGTATTTTCATACAGTACAAATGTAATCAAAATCTTCCGGACATGAAATAGAAACCTCTATGTTATCAGTTAAGTATCTTGTCCATAAAATCTAACTTGTTTGTGATAACATGGTTTGAAATGGTGTGGCTTTAGAAACCTGCTGAGCAGCTTTGTTCTAGACCTGAAGTGGCTGCAGCTGTTTGCAGGCAGATAACATACAGCTCTGAAGACTATTTTCCTATTTATTACACTTTATCAGCTCCTTTGTCTGTTAGGCATCATAACTAAGATATTTCTCAATGTTTTGCCAACAGTCCTGGAAGGACCATCTTCCCCCACCCCTTCTAGTTAAAAACTTTCTTTCCTAAAATTAACCTACATATCACTCATTGGGCAAAATAGTCTACATTTCTAAAATCTGTACTGTTTTAAGTTTGCAACCAGACAATCATAGTCTCACAGAGTTTCCGTGACCTCATGTTAGTATTTTGCATTGTTTTGAGGAATAATTTTTCATTGCAGAAGGTCAAAGAAATTCAGTAGTTTTTTGTTTTTCTTCCCTTTTCCACTTGAAAGAAACTAATGATGTGTGGTAGATGGATACAAGGGACATTTTTGTTTGTTTATTTTATGGAAATTTTTGAGTCTCTGAGGTCAAAATCTCACAGTGAATGGTCAGATAGTGGAACATTCCATTTCATAGGTTTTTGCTTCACTGTAGTAGTGCAACAGCCTCTCTGAGGCTTGTAAATCTCCCATCATTTCTACAGTGAATAGGAAGACTGAGTTTCCTGGAAAAGTTGCAAGCATGCTCAAGTAGGGTTTGATCTCTAGTCAATAAAAATGATATATAATATATTTTAGAATTGCTTCTAACTACATGTCAGTAATCATATTAAAAACAGGATAAGATTAAGAAAACGCTGCATTGTTCAGAATCTGTTAGAGGTAAAATCTGTTCTATCAGAAATACTGTTTGGATTTGATTTGCATATATTTTTAAGATTTTTTTTTTTCTGCTAGTGCATAATTACATTCTGAATAATATGACACTTCATTTATTTATTCATTCATTCTTTTAAATAGAAATGTTCTTAGTATAGAGTTGACCCATACAGTCTTTATCAGTCTAGGTACAAGAATGGCGTGGTGAAGGGGAGAGGGATAAATACTGAAATTGGTTTTCCCCTCCCTTTCTCTTCTGTGGGTGGGAGATGTGCTTTGTCAGTAAATTGCATGTTGAGACTGGGGTGATGAAAGGGCTGTACTTTTTAAGAAGAAATTATAATAATGAAGAAGCTGTAACCATAAAGAAGAGCAGTCTGCAGCACAGAAATCTGAACCAGGCTTAAAAAAACCCCTGGAACACAAACAAAATGCAGTGAAGAACTCACTGAAGTTTTGCCAAGCATAAAATTGTACATGCTGTTCTTTTCACTTTCAGAGTGCATATGCTGTGGTACAGGTATGTCTGACAGCAGAAAGAGATTTTTATGGCCTACAGCAAATTTAATAAAAACACGGTCTCATTTTGTGTTTAACATGGAGAACTGGCAGTAGTAGGACAGAGAGATGAAGCATTTTGTACCAATAAGTTATTTGCACCCAAAAGTGCTTTTGAGAATTGAGAGGAGTTGTAGAATGCATACACCTCATAGCTTCCAGTATCATGCTGCAGTCAGGAAAAGGAGTAATAATAATAATTGAATAATGAGACTTCTGTCAGGTGCTTGCTTCTCTTTTTACCTCTTACCATACTCTCTCTTCTTGCAGCTCTGAGAGTCATTTAAAAAATAAAATCTGGGCACCACTTGCCAAGTTCTTTTAATTTTTTTCACCCTCTGTTTTATTTAATATGTTGTGAGTATGCACTGCTGAGATCTGAGGCCTTTTGTGTTGCTGGTCTTTCCTGTTCAATAGGGCCCTCAGCAATTACTAACCTAAAATGGGTCAAGTGAGGTTTCTTTTTAACGATTTTTCTCTTGAGAATGTTTTCATTGTGTTTAGTAAACTGTGTGCTGTGGTATGTGGTTCTCATGGCTGTGGAGCATCTGCAGCTCCCATTAACTCCAGTTGGAGCTGCTGGGTTATGCAGCTCCACTGGAAATGAGGCTTTGGCAATCTGTGCTGAAAGGTTTGCTTCTGCTGAAAGAAACATTGCCGTGTTATAAAGTGTTAAAAGATTTAGTAAGAAATCAGGTCTGTTCAATATTTAATAAAAATGTTTTGTTTAGTGATGTTTTTCAAGTACTTTTTTGCAACCAGGTGTGGAGAAGGGCTAAAAATTATGTCTCTTCTGAATAGTTATACATGAAATTTTTAGTCAGGATAAAATATATTTTTAAGTAATGTCTTCTATTTCCACTTCTGTAGAATACATGCTTAGTTAAGAAATCATATAGGAGGTCTTCCATTGCAATGAGAAAAACACTAAATGAAGTAACATATTAGAGAGATAAAAATCTCGAAATTTAGGTTAACATTTCTCTAATTTTTTTTCTCTTTCTTTTTTTTTTTCCCCACCCTGCCTCCAGGTTGGTCCTCCATCAAACACTGTCAATGGAAGAGCCAGGCTTAATCCTTTGTATTCCACAGAACCTAAGGCTAATCCCTAGATATTTTACCAAATATTTTGCACTTTACTACTGCTTCATAGGTCAATTTAATACTAACTACA
Source organism: Promerops cafer (assembly GCA_013398275.1). NCBI lineage: Eukaryota > Metazoa > Chordata > Aves > Passeriformes > Nectariniidae > Promerops > Promerops cafer. Next base: position 605,795 of record VZSE01013216.1, on the reverse strand, counting down.
TATTTTTGAAAGTGTAAATGCAAGTATACATTAATATATTTTTGTCAATGGCTATAACAATTTCAAGCTGGGTCTTTTGATGCCTTGAAAAGATTATTTGAATATGTATATTATAGTAATATTTTGCCTTTTTCTCTTTATAAAGCTGACTATGCTGCTAAAAAGTTTTAAGATGAGGTGAGCTTTGCTTATGATAGAATGAGAAATGAAGATTCTTGATTTTAGCCTTCAAGACTGAACAATATGTAGCACTATGCTGAAATTACAGATTGGAAGCAACCTAAAAGGTTGAGATCAAATAATTAATTTTCAACTGTGTATTACTTTAACAGATTGTATGAACTTAAATCTACCACATGCTGCCTCCATATTACTTTATTAAATTAAAATTGTAATTAGTAGAAATCTTAATTCAATGCAATACTTTATTTCTGTCTAAAAAATAGATGTTTTTGTTCCTTTAGCAGAGAGTAATTGGGATATGTATTTTGATTATTTTTTTTACTCTCCTGTAATTGTTTTTCCTGGTAGCACACACACAAAAAAATCAGGACATAAATTATTGGAAACCTTTGTACTACTCAAAACCTTTTCTTAACAGTAGCACTACATGATGTTTCTCAACTACTCCTTAAATATCTGTATATAGTATTTTCCTAGCACTCAGATAAGCAATACTTTTTGTGGACTAATTATATGTTTAAGAAGTCATCAGCATATAGTCGCTTACTAATAAAAAACAAATTCCAGTTTTGATACTTAATGGAAAAGAATATTTTTTTCAATAGAAGTATAATTTAAAAATGAACTGCTTTGGACTTATTCCTATAAAATATTTCAATCTTAAAACAGCACAAAACCACATAAATCATGCTTGTGTCAGAGATCATCTATTTATAGATTAAGCATTGAATACCAAAATGGGAATATATATTAAAAGAAAATGTTTCACGTTATATTTTATCTATTTAGAGTTTCTTGTCAAGATTATACATTTTGGGGAGGGGGTGGAAATATGATCACATTCATGATGAAATAGCTACGTTATGGATGCATGCAGCAAGTCCTGGGGTATTTGCCATATTAAAATATTTTTGTGCTGGACTTGATTTAAAATTAAGCAATTGTATTTAGTTTCTATTCTTTAACAATATATATATTGTACTTTAGAAACATTTTGTAACTCAGTTTCAAAAACTGATCTATACGTGCATTTTCAAATTGTTTGCTGCCAGGTTTTTGTGCAATAATCTCAAAGATGTCTAATTACTCTCCTAGTACAGAGTCAATTACCAATTACAAGTTATGGTGTTAACTTAATGCTGAAACCCTTTAAGGAATGTTTTGGTAAATAAAAATTCATAAAGAGATCTGATGAACATTTTTTCATTGCTGTTCTCTCCTGTTTTCTCTTGTGTATCTTAATCCCTTGTCTCAGTGTGTGTTATCACTTCCATCTGCTCCTTGTTCTTGCCTCCAATCAAGAGTTCATTCCAAGGGTGAGGGAAGCTCACATGGTAGTTGAAAAGACCTGTTTCAGGGTTTGACTGCAAAAGAAGGTTTCAACCTTCTCCTGAAAATAGTGAGATAGAAGATATAGGAGCTTTTCTAGTTTCTAACTGGGGCTTACATTCTAGATTTCACTGTGTCTTGAGTGACAGACTTGAAAATTGTAACTTGCTCCCTGGATTCTAGTCCGTGCTCGTTGTGATATTTGGAGTCTCTGTTTTAGGCATTCCTATACACCATGCTGATCTCTAACTACCAGAGAAGGGGTTTCATTGTGAAAAGAGTCTCTTCCTTGTACTTTGGGTGTGTGGGGGTTACAGGGTTTTTTTCAAATGTTGGTATTCTCTTCCAAGGTGACCAAAGTTATTTCATAAAATTATTTTAATCTCCATCTGTGCTAATACAAATAGAGATGATGTTTCACTTTTTCAAACAAATCTACAGAGTCCGATTTCTTGTTTTGGGGGAAGTGCAAATAACCATACTTTGTTCTTTTCTTTAGTTTTGACTTCGAAACTGTACTACTGTATGTTTCTTTGTCCCATATATTAAAAATAAACTGCCTTTTCATGTGAACTCCTGAAGGCAAATATCATCATATGTAACAGTGATTAAAACCACCTTGCTTGAATTTTAGGGTTTCTTCTTTGTGTAACTGAACTTGATTGATAACTAACTGAAATGTCTACACATGCTATAGTACTGTGAAACTCTTCAGTGAGACTTTTTGTTACTAGCTGGCAATTTTGTTTAGCAAAACTTTTTCCCTCTTCTTCCAACATGTATATGTAAGACATTTTTAAATCTTAATATTGTATTTCTACAGATGCTTTTTTTCTTACACTCTTTTATTAAAGTCTACTAGAGAAACTCTTGTTGATGAACTTGATGTGTTTATTCATTATTCAACCATAAAAACATGCTCAAGTAACAATTAAGTGTTTCTGGTAACTGCAAGCCCAAGCTAGACAGCATTTAATTTTTGTTGTGGATACCTTACATGCAGGGTAAGCAGACTTTTTTGAGCCTAAGAATATTTACAGTTTGGACAACATGTATCACAGATATATTCCAACAGGAGGCAACTAGTTATGCCATACTTCTTATAATCCCCTTGCTTTTGCATGGCAGTCAAAATGTTCAGGAATGAAAGTCAGGATACTGAAGTAAATGAAATGTCAGTGTAATTGTCCAGACAAAACAGCAGGCCCCAGTGAAGGTGCATTATGACCTACTGGTAGCAGTTCTTGGAAGAAGCAGCAAGTGTCCACACAGCACAGTGCACAGTTCAGACTCCAGGGCTTTCAAGTTAAGGAAGGCTGGCAAAGAGAGTTAGGTAGTAAAAATGATCTTGTTAGCAATTATAGAAGATAAATTTTTAAATTTATTCTACAGAAGAATAAAATTAATACTACAGATGTACCTGGAGAAGAGAGCAGTTTTGCTGGGACAGCATCACCAGATAACTTTTTTGGAAATATTCTTGTGACTAAAGGTTGTAAGGCCAAGGTAAGAGCTCTCATACTTTGCAGCTGCAAGATGTTAGACCACTCAGTGTCTCCATTTTCGGGACATACATTCAGTAATCAGTGCCTTAGTTTCTCCAGCTACTTGTAATTGTAGCATACAACATGGTGATCTCCAAGAGAGACATGAAAATTATGTGGATATGGACCAAGAAACATGGTATCACACATGACAGCACCTAATACTTTTGTTTATTACAGGTAGCTGTTATCAGCCAAAGCAAACATTTTCAGTTGGAGCTGCTTAGAATCCTATTTTAAGTTGCAATACTTCTGTTAAGTGGAAACAAGGAAAAAGTGCTGTTGGGCAGTAGGGCATGATGGGCAGTAGGGCAAGGATGAGCATGTTGATCATCCTTCAATGCTTGGCCAGACTGCATCCTATGAGGTATTGGACAACTAAGCAAGATAAAAGACTAAATGTAAATGACTAAGCAGGTGGGTTGGTAGCCAAACAAATAGAGCTCTTTGCAGAAGGGAACATGTCTTAATTTGTCTGTGTTAACTGGCTGTGAGGCTGAAGTCAAAATGGTGTGTTTGGCCCGGAGCTGCCACAATCACTGGCCCAAAACTGTTTGTGGATGCTGTGAATGGTCTGAGGTTCTGGAGCTGTGGTGTTCTGTTGGTGCTTGGCTGCTGATGGCATAGCTGACATATCACTTGTTATAGACAGATTGCTTATGAAGTCTATTTTGGTGATAAAGCAAAGCTGTAGCAATATCAGTGGAAATGTTTCACAACTTCTAATTGAAAAGCATGCCTTCTATGGGGGATTTTTTTATACAACCCAATTGAAAATCACAGCTAAGATGGATGGTTTTTTCTTGAAAATTTCTGATTAGGTAGCTTTGTGAGAGGGAAGGTGTCCTTGTTAAAATGACATGAAATTTGCAAGTACAGGAAACTATGCTTGTTAAATACTTAATATCATTTTGTCTTCCTTGAAAGAGCTGTGTGGTACAGGAACTAACAGAGAAACTCTTTGTCAAGAGTCTATTGCAATATATTGTACATAAAGTTGCATTACTTTTTAACTACTTATTAACACATGCAATTTACTTTTTTGTTGGGTTTATGTCTTCAAGGAGCGTGTTTGGAAGACATGTATAGTTTTCTCGTTTTTAGCTGTATTAAACCTCACAGTCAGTAACAGTACAACAGCTAGTGTTTAAATGAAAGAGGAGATGAACACTTCTCACATCCCTTCATCACCATGAAAAGACCACCAAAACTGTTAATGGACTAAATTATGCCTAAATTTTTCAAGACAATTAAGGGAAAAAATAAATGGGAGGGGGAAGGAGAAGGGATGCGGTAGAGATAAAAGGAATTTTTCTTTTTTTTCATCTGGATGCTTTTCTTGAACAGCACATTCCACATTTGCTAATGTAGTGATGGAAGAAAATCTCTTAGCATTGGGAAAAAGAAAAATAAATGTATCAAAATAGGACACTAATAATTCTAGGAAATTTCAATGTAGTAGTAGTATTATTAGTATTATTTCAGAGTGATTGTGCATGTATGGACCTGGAAATAACAAGGGCTGTATCATTCCCAACTGAAATAGAACTCTAGTGCCAGAAAGAATCCCAAAGATTTTAATTGGAAAGTAAGTTGCTAATTCCTCTGTGAACTTCCCAAACTTTGAGAACAGCCTTGTGCCCATAACATAGCAGTGTCATTATACACAAATGCCAGTGATGTTTGCTTGTTACCAGTTTGTGATTGTACAATGAGTGTATTTTTAGTAGCTGTTTTGTTGATAGTAGCTGTTCTGGGTGAAGAATAACTGTCTGCTGTTTCCACAAGTCTGCTTGGTGATTTCTAAAGCATTCGCTTCCATGAGTGTCTGGGCATTCCCAAACAATGCTTATACAGGAGTTTGAGGGGTAGGGTGGAAGGCTTATTGTCATTTCAATACTCTCAGAACAGCTGTTACACTTTTTACTGAGAGTTGGGTCACAGTTAATACAAGTAAAAAACATGATATGTAAGCTGTCATTGTTAAGACAATACTAGAATGCATTCTTCAGAAATACCTAGTCTTCCAGACTGATGGAATAAATTTTCTTTAGCCTCTTCATCTATTTTACCAAGCAGGACATACTTTGCTTTGCCTGTTACGTTTGATGTCATCCCAGCCAGAGCAACAACACACTAAAATACCAGACATCCAAGGAAATCTTCACAAGTGACAGAATAGTTTAAGGACCGTGAATATTAAAGCCTCGGCCTGTGTACGTGGTAGTGAACATCCAAAGGAGTAAAGGAATTGAAGCGTACAATCAGCCCCGGGCAGAGGGAGAGTAAAGTCCACAGAACCTGTTACTGCTGTTAAAAAAAATCTGACCAACAGTGGCTGTTTGCAAGTGTAGCATACTCAGTGTGCTAGTGCTGGTGTACATTAACCACTAGAGTACTTACTAATGGTTAAAATATTTCTAGTTAAAAATATTTAATAAACTATAGCTGGACTCAGAATTTCAGAATTTCCCCCCAACTATATGTCTGTCTGCCTTTTTGTTTAATGTCTCTTTTTCCTTTTTTTCCCCCCATGTGATCCTGAGCCAGTAAGACTACAATCTAACAGGTTATAGTCACACTTAATCTGAAGTGGCAAAGCTCGAAAAAATTAATTTATTTCATGTTTGCTTAAGGCTTTATATAGCTCTGATTTAACAACAATACAATAAAAATAATATTTTAAATAGTTAAGCTGATTGCAGTTTTCTAAATTAAATACTTGAACTAAATGGGGAGATGGAATGCAGACGGAGCTGCAATTGGTCACCTTTGGTTAAACAGCATGATTGGTCTGATCAGCAGACACTCTTCCATTGCTTCAATTGCTGAAAGCTAATTAAACACTTGCATTCTGCTAACTGAAGTGTATTCGGCCACCTGCAGTTTCAAAGTGCACGTACCAAAAAGGAAATCCCTATGCTATGAACGCCAAGCTGCTGCAATTCTAAATTTCGGCACCTAAGTGAAACAAGGAGGTGAAGCAAAGGTTGAAGAAGTGGATTGCAGAAAACTTCCTTTTTAAATTGCAGAGGACTGGGAGCAAGCTAGGCACCTAGGCAGCTGCACAGATGGGTGTCTCAGTGTCAAGGATTAGCATACTGTTAACCCTTCTCAAAAGCAGCACTAGTGCCAGGGTGGTTCTTGAATGGTCAGGAGGCAGCTGAGCTGTGGGCGGCCCCAGCTCTTCAAGCATGTTTTGACCATCTTGTACACATCTGTGTAACCTCTGCCTGAGCTCTACTGTGAGCTGTGTTAAGAGCGTTAACAGAAGCTACCATGAGACACAGGCACAAGCTCTATGTATCAAGTTCACCTAGGGCTTGGCTCCTCAGGAAAAGGAACCATGAGAGAGGGAGGTCTGGGGGACAAGGGCTGCAAGGCTCTACCTGTAAATGGTGACTTTATTATTTTTCATTTTATTAAAACTCTGTCTGCTGTTGTGTTCTTTCAAAAAAAATTTCCAAAGTAAAAAAAAAATATTTTAGACTGTCATGTGTGCTTGGAAGCTCAATAGACATAACAGACACAGTCTTTGCTGCCAACTAAAGATAAAAGGCTGAAAAGGTGTAAGGAAGGGTCTGCTAGACCATATTGTCAGGAAAAGGAAGCAGGTGTGTCTTGTGTAACTATTACATTACTTTAAAAACATAATTTGGAGATAATGTGAAATGTGAGTTGCCTGATCATCAGTGGGAAAAACAACATAAACAGGAATCAAACAAATCTCCAAGTGAAAAATAAAGATGTTGAAAGAAGCAGAATTTTAGATTGAATTCTGACTCTTTAGATTGCTTATCTAACAGTGGAAGGCAATTCGGGTGAGAGAATAAAACAAGACTTTTAGAAACCATGTCAAGAGAGATTAAAGGAATGGGGTTGCTTTAATAAAAAAAAAAAAAAAAACCAAAAAAGGAAAACTGATTAGGATGACATAACCATGTTTCAACACAAAAGTTGCTACATGAATGCAAGTGATTAATCAGTGTATCTTCAAGCAATAGGCTGCTCTAGCTTTAGGGCATAAAGGAAGAATACTTACACTGGGTCAAACTGAAGGTTTATTTAGCTGGTTATTTGTCTTTTGACAATGATCAAAAGGATATGTTTAGGGAAAAACATAAGATAATAAAATACACAAAGTAATACTTATCCCCAAGTATGCTAAACCTCCAACAATTTTTAGCTCTGAGAATGCCAAAGTGAAGATGATTTCTATGTATTTAATAGTCTTAAATAGTCTAGTTCAAGAGCTTGGCAACTTTTTCAACTCCCGTAAATTTTGAACAGTGACACATTCCTGTGTGACATGGAGTTCTTTGACTTAATGATAACACTGTCTGAAAAACAATTGTTGTGAACTTCTACTTGCTAGCCTAATTTAATCCTCTCCAATGCTTTTCCTGAAAGAGACATTAACTCATCAATCCCCATTCATGCTCGCTGTGCCACTCATATCCTTACCTAACATCAGGAGTTGTGCCATAGGCATTTGAGGCTTGTACCTTGGCTTTTGCCATTTTATCAATTATATATCATCAAGGTTTGCCAAAATGAATATATAGGTCTGAGCATGCCTATGCTTTATTTCTCTCAATATCTTGGGAAGAGGATTTTTTTCTCTTAGACACATTTAATTTTTTAATCTGTCTCTTTTTGCTATTTGCTATAGCAGGTCACCTACAGGATATACCTATTCTCTACACGATCAAAGTGGGAGAAAAGTTTGTTGTGTCATGCTTCTAAAGCACTAAATATCGAGCTGAATAGAATCTTGTGAAGTCCTATTTATTCACAGATGTGATCACCTGATTCACAGGTGATCTTTTCAGTTCTCTGGCCAGTGAACAAAAGAACTTAAAACCTTAAGGATATGATATATACTTAGTCATTGATTCCAACTTAAAGACCATGTACTTGCATGATAAGTACTTTTGTCTACAAATACAAGCAGCCGTCCAGAAATCTGGAACAGGGCAAATGTATTGCCTTTAGTTCAAACAATCTAGTCTGGATTGCAATCAAACACTATTTATTCCTGAACTGTTTCTGCTGATTCATTGTTACCTTACTTTGTATTGCAATGTTTAAGTGAAATGTGCTGCTGTAACTGTCTTTAAATGAACTACCTTTGTGGCAGTGTTTTTAGATGGGTCTTTTGATGCCTTTTTAATGGTACATTAAAGCTTAATGAATGCTGAGTAACACTAGAATCCCTATGGAAGCACATATGGTATCTACATTAATACTGAATGAATGCATAATGATCAGTAGAATTTCAGTGATTTCCACATGAATCAACAGTGATGAGCCACTTAGTGTTACACTCAATTACATCATGTTTAATTTATGTAGCATTGTTTGGACATTATGTTTAAAACGTCTTTAGTAAATCATTGAAACTATAATTGAGCCTCCATTTCAGGAACAAATTGCAGTGTAAACATAAAATTATTTTTTTTTTAACACAACAATTAATTTATATTGAAGCCCACTTGCAAAGGGTCAACAATTTGATATATTCTCACTATTACTCCCTGAAAAATTGAATCCTAGTATGAAAACAAATTGCAGTAGCTGTTAAATTGTTTCTGTTCCCTTAGTTATGCAGCCACTGGACACTGGAAATGCATTAGTTCCCTGAACTCTGGAAACAATGGCAATACCTCACCTGCCCTATTTGACTGCTGCCAAGCAGTTCAGAAGACCTTTTTGGGTCAGAGTATCTTGCCCAAATCTATGCAGCAGACTCAGAAGAGTTCTCCACAATGCCTGACTAAGACCACACCACCTCTTGTCTTTGGGAGGCCCTTCTGGCACATCCATGGCTCCCTTGCTGCAAGGCGTACCAAGGGCTTTCGAAGAGTGACCATGCCATCACCTGCCAGAGGTAGACAAAGAGATGGTGAGGGAACCTACACCAACAGCAAACACTATTTCAGCTGTTCTCCCACCTTGTGCAGGACCAGGAAGCAAACATGGTGTTGATTGCCTGTGCAGAGGAACGTAGTTTTGCCTCACTTCCAAAGCATCACACAGGTATGAGGACCTACTGCCTCACTTGATCTCCCCTGTTCCCCGTGGCAGCACGCTGAACACCGGCCGTTGGTTGGCCCTGGCCTGAAGGCTGGAAAGGTGGCAGCCCTCCACGGAACTCTTCCACAGTAACCACTACAGCAACAGCATTTAAACAGGGTCCAGACCTACCAAAGGATGCTGTGCTTTCCAGACTGACTCCACATGGAAACTAAAGATACACATATATCTGATCACAGCAAAACATAAAACAAATAAAGGTGCTTTGTAAAAGAAAATGGAATAAAATATGCACACTTCAAATCTCCCTAGGAACAGTAAGCTTCTTGGCTTCCACTTTTCCTGATACCTTTCAGCAGATAACAAACTGACACACTGTTTCCGGCGGTGTCTGTTTGAGCTGGTTTTGGACAGGTTCCATAGCAGGTCTGTAAAGATTCATTCATAGAATAAAGCTGAGTTTGCCTCTTTTACTCAATCAGCTCAGTTACTCAAAAAGCCATCTCAATTGGTCTGACTGGTGGCAGAGAAGACACTGCCTTCCACTACTCTGGAAGGGATCTTGCACACTGTTCTCTCAATCCATCTCACTGGTAGTTGAGGCCAGCAAGGTCTTATCAAGGGTAATTTTGACTTTAATATTCATCCTCAAATCCCTGTTCCAAGTACAGTAAGCTGGAAAGGTCTTGGCTTAGGGGAATTTTAGTTCTGTAAGGTTGTCCAGTCCAGCTGTCTTAACAAAAAGGACTAGAGGAAAAGAGGACTGTGTTAAGAGACAAGATCCTACTAGCTATTTACAAACAAATCCATTAATTTATTTTTAGCTTTGGCAATTTTTCTGTGTTAGCTTCTAGCACTAGGCACTGCATCCAGTTACTTTAGTTTGTAGAGGATTTTACAGCTATGAGTTCACAAAGCTATAATTTTAATTTGCTGCTAATCTACTATAACATTATCTGAGGACTGGCAAGGCATCTGACAAACAGCTGACCAGCAACTTTGTTAGAATATCCATAGACAAAGAACTTTATAATGATAATGATGATAACAATACCTGCTCTCATTTTCTGGATTGCTGAAAAATGCAAATTCAGACCTTTAATAATTGCAGCTCAGGCTTTCATTTCTGACAGCAAAGTGAGAGAAAAAAAATCTTTCCATCCTAAGAAACTGTGAAAAAAGCTATCAGAGGGTTGTTTTTTTAAAAATTATAATTCACTTCATTCTTATTAAAAGAATTTAATAAATAAAGTATAAGAGAGAAAAGATACAGATGGAGAACCTTTTTATTTTGCTTTAGAAAGTCATTTTTTGGTTTATATTGATCATTTTAATGATTGTTCTCATGATTCAGGAATTCTATGCCATGTTAATTTAATTCAGTTTTAATCTGAATTGAATAAAATATATGCTAGCTTGCTGGCTGTGTTGATAAAATGCATGTACTGCTTAAAAAGAAAGTGTTTGAAATATACAAAATAATCTGAAATGCAGTTCTCTTCAATGTGTGCCTAATAGATTTTAATGATGTAACTACTTTTAATCTTTTATGTTGCTATATATTTTTAGAACCTGCCAAGTAAGAGTATTTTTTAGAATTAGATGCAATGAGGTTATAATATTACTATAGCCTTTGGAATAACACCAATATAAGGAACAGTAGAAGAAAATAATTGAATGTATGCCTTGAGCTACATGATGAGTGTTCAAACAGACTTCACAGAAAATTAGATTTCCTTGACTAGTGTTGTGGTTACAGTGATATAATTCATGTTTCATAACTCTGAAGAAATAATGAAGACATTATAACTAGAAATGTGTCAATTTGAATAAATTTATTATGAATTGCTTTGGTTTAAAAGCTCCCAATATGTTATAATAGAAGCCTACGTTCTTGCTTGAGAGCCAGCCAAACTGGGGTTTTAATATTTTAACAAATCACTTAATGGTAGATTTTTCTCTCCAAATAAACAAAAGGAGAAATGTTCTGAAGGGACTGTGATAATAAAAGATATGAAATTATACCTTTCTTACTCCCCATGGAAATTCAAACAGCTTTTGCCTGAATCCAAGTTGCAATTAAGCAAAATTCAGCCCATGCAAGAATTAACTCCCTTCACCCATTGCTGAGCTGCAATTACATTTGGATCGAATGCAATATTCAATGGGCTACCTCCAGCTACACTGCAAAGTACCTTCTCCAAATAAAACCATGCAGGCTGGGAATGTTAATTGGAACTTGGTTAAGGAACTTGCACAAAGTCCAGTATATCAGTTAGTAAATTTCATGTATCACCCTCAGAGATACATCTTGGCTTTAATATGATTTATAGGTGGTATTGGCTCTGCGGCCAGGGCTTGACAAAATGCTAAAATGGGCTTGAGGACTTGAAGAGCCACCACAGGAAGAAGAATCCTCAAACTCACTTTGTTAGTTCCAATTCTTTAAGAGAATTTCAATGGTTTGAACTTTTACCAGTAGGCTTTTTGCCAGATTAGTTACTGTCTGTCCTCCCACAGCCCATAATGAGAACACAGAAACCGTAAAGCTACTACAGATTCTTTGTGCTGTGGCAAATTTGACAGAACTGTGCCTGTGTGCTTAGTCCATCTGTGGGATGGATATGTCATCTTGAGGGATCCAGTAGCACAGAATTCCAGTCATAAGAAAGTACACCAAGTTTGTCTCTAGTGTGGATGTATAAAGACCTGGACATTACAGAAAGGGGATGTATTAGTCCAGCAGTTCTTCCCGATGGATAGGATGAAAGCTCAAGTGGATTTGAAGTCTGAAAACTTCACTGTCACTGTCTTATAAAGTAAGTACAAGTAGTGTAAAAAAAGAAGAAAAAGAAAAAAGCATTCTGCTTTCTCATATTATGATTCTGAGAAAAGTATAATGGGTTGAGATAAATTTATGGCAGTGGAGGAGAACACTGAAGATTGAATTTAAAAGGGGTGAGTGGCTATAATAATTTTCTTAATTTTAGATATGATCTCAATTTGTATTCCTTCTTCCTAAATACTTCAGATACACCAAATGTTAAATTTCTTTGAAGTCAGGTGCAAATTATTTATGAACTTGTTCAGTAGCCAGCATTTTTCTCATTCTCCCCTGCCCCCCTCGCCCCAAGGGAAATTTTGTAAGACTTTTTGACTGTTAAACAGAATTTATAAGGTCACTATGTGTAACACAATTGTCTGGAATTATCTTCTGTGTTATTATTCATATATTGTGGAGTATCTCCTTCATAAATACATAAAAGCAAAACAGATAGTTGCTTACATTTAGTGTTATGAAATTGTTCTATTTGTCATGGTAAAATTATGACTGCTAGAAAAAAAAAAAATTAATTCTAGTAGGTACTAAACAACTCCAGAGCAGGGCTTCAATAAACATAAAATCAAAGGAAAAGGTACTTTTTTCTCCAGCTCAAAGGAAAAATGCCTTTTGGACCAGATTTAAAGCTGATTTGTTGTTTGAAGTGGCAAGGTATTAATGCATTTCACCTTCTTTTTTATTTTTAGAAACAAGAAACTTTCATTATACAAAGAAGGACAGCCTGATTGTTAGAGTACTAATTTTGTCACCCCAGGACAGTATAGTTGTCTAAAGTCAGGTACTCTGAATACCCTCTTAGGGTTAATTTTTCAACATGTTCAGGCACATAAAGATGCAAACATTTACTCATCCGTATGAAGATAATAAATACATTAAAATGTTAGATGCACTGATGTTGTGATAATTAGGTCCATATTAAGTGCTGAGATTGGCATTGTTAGGGTTCCTGAATTACAGAAATTTGCATTAATAACCTTTTAATATAATAACTTCCAAGTAGTCAGCACAATGCTTTTAAAATATGAATGGTAGTTGGTTTTTCAAACATTTGTTGAATATCTCATTTCCCGAATATAGATTTCTTGGGATAACTCTTGAGACAGAGCAAATTACCTCCTCTGTGTGATTAATTCATTCCAAAGAGTGCTAAATGTCCTACCAGGTGATGTATTAAAATGGTGGCAGGTATGTTATCATACAGTAGCACTACCTCTGGAATTCTGGCTGGACTGATGAGCATTTGTTTGGTTTCTGTCATTTGGCAGAAACATAATGACTCCATCATCAGGGTTCAGCAGAACTTTCCGTTTCAGAGCCCATTTTCAAGGCATTCTAAATTGCACATGCACAGGTAGATTGATTTGGAAATTGCTTTGCTCAACCAGGGCTGGTGCAAATTTGGGGGTGCAAATCTGGGCTAGATTATTCCAGTGATTTTGGAAGAGAAAAATTCCTCCTTCCCTCACATGTATGCAGATATGCATATGAACACATTTCAAATTTCTTACTGTTCCCAGAATTAGAGAAAATCTCCTTAGATCTGATGAAAGCTTTCAAAATCCAGTTTCACACTGCAGTATGCCTGATGTTCCTAGACTTTGTTTCTTAAAGCCATGGCTAGTTTTTTGCAAGCTGCATATTACAGAAGCAGAAAGGAAATAATATGAGTCAAGTTTAGGCACCTAAATATAAGTGACTAGTGACATATTTAATACTTGATATCTCAAACATCCCCACAGGACAGACCTGTGTGACACAGGCTGAACAGGAAATCTATACCATCTTAGGGCATCGTAAACTAGGGATCTAAATTGGTATGAAATGTCTGCATTCAGGCAAACAAATCTCTTTATGTCAATTCTTCCAAAAACAGAATTCCTTTTGTCTTTCAATTGCATACATCAGCCTTGTACTCTGATAATGAAAGTGGAGTGCTGCATGCCTTGAATCTCACCAGGTATGTTGTTTCTTTAAGTCCAGAAGAAGTTTACATTTGCCTTCCTTTTTGCATGTGTCTGAAGACTCTTCCTGTGCTTTGTCTGGTTCTACTGTTTCAGTGTCCTTGGCAGCAGCTCAGAAATAGCTGAGACTTATGAGTGGTGTGGCTGTTTGTGAAAAGTTATTTTAGCTCTACATTTCTTGTTTTTTTTTTTTTTTTTTTTTTTTTTTTTTNTTTTTTTTTTTTTTTTTTTTTTTTTTTTTTTTTGTGGTTGGTTTGGGTTTGTTTGGGGGGGTTGGGGTGTTTTTTTTTCTTTTTTTTTTTTAAATGCTTGTATTTTGTTTCCCACTCTACAAAATGACTAGTGTTAAAGGATCTTGAATCTGATTTCCCAACAACTCACATTATGGAAACAAAACTTCTGTGTGCTGGATAGACACATGGAGTACCAGATAGCACAGTCACCTGCAACCTTCCTTCCATAATAATTACATTTTGTGCAGTATTCTGAAGGCATGTGAGGTCAGAAATCATGTTTTTTGTGTAACGTGGAGTTACAGAAACAGGGCTATAAAAAGTATCAGCAGTACTCTGCTGTTGTGAAAGATCGCCTGTTTAATTTATCTAAATGGTTAATAATTTATGTGATGTTTTAAGTCATCCACTTGTCAATTCCCTTTCAGAAGATTACATCTAGTGCAGTAGCTGTTGTGGTACTAGGGGTAGTTATGGACAAATGAACCACATAATATACTGCTGCAGTTATTTCTGGAAGTGAGTGCACAGCCTCCAACCACCATTAGATGCAGACGTAGCCACTGTAACCCCCACGTATGTAACACTCACCCTGGGCTATTACAGTTCTCTCTAGGAAGGAACTTTAGGCCTCAGTTCAAGGTTGGCCAGTGCAGATTGCATCACCTAATGCATTGTTTATTACACAGTTCTGTGTGGCTGATTTCATGCAGCCCTAGTGCGAGGGAGCAGAAGCCAGCATGTCACATGTCTGACCTGCAGCTCACAAGCCCTACATGCCACTCACTCAACGCTGTGCTGAACCTCATTATCTGCTCTTGGCTACAACAACATTTAGAAACCACAAGCTCTTGATTTAATTTGATAGATTTGAAGGGTATCATTCTTATTCTAAAAAAACCTGCACAGGATTTCATTCCAATCTTGTGTCACAGTTCAAGGCAAAATTCCATCAGGGGGATGTTCTGACAGAGCTATCACAGGGAATCACAGAACTTGCTATTGAAATAGCAAACGCTGTTGTCAAAGCTGGCAATAAAATCCATCTCTCTACTCAAGTTTCTTACAAAAGTATGCTAAAGTATTCATGCTTTTCAATTGATAAAAAGAAGTCCTAAACCAAATAACAACAGAAAACAAGTGCAAATCTGCTTCTTGATAGTACGTGCAGAAAAAGAGAATGTAGTCAGGGGAAACACTGCATTGCTACCGTGCTGTGGTCCGTGTAGCTGTACACTGAGTTTCAGATTAGGCTGAAAAGCAGCTTGGGGAAATGACTGAGACTGGTGGTACTGATTAAATCCCTTGGAACCTTTTCCTTACCTGCAATAACAGATACCCACTTTAACAATAATTGTAACCTTAGCATTCAATTCAAGCTGTAATAATGGGGAAGACTCCTCTCAAAACATTCAACCACAGATACTTTTCAAAGACTTATGCACTACTGCGAGGAGATAGTGGTATCTCCACTTGTGGTCATTGGATAAATTTGGCTCTGATGAAGTACTTGAGCCCATTTTCAAGTTATAAATGGGCTTTTGAAAGGCACGAGGAGCAAGAATGCACAGCTCATTGCATGAGGATAATTTGTTCAACACATTTTAAGTCCATTGAGATAATAAATACACATAAATTGGGGCATGCCTTCTTACTGAACAAATTACTTTTTTCTTAGGGTGATCCTCAGCGTTACTGCTGATGCAATTTATTTTGGGGGGCTTTTGGAGAAAACGTATGGAGAGACAAGACATGCCTGGTTGTAGCCTTGCACTGGAAAAAGTAGCTATTTCTGTGGCTTCAATCTAGTACTTGAATAGAAATAATTCCTTTCTCTACTACTGCAGCTATAACAAAGATGGTGTAAAGGTAGGATATTAGTTTTCTTAAGGCAGTGAAGCTTTTTGTGGTAAAACCATTACACATGCATTGCAAGTGTTTTGATAAAAGCAAGGGGGGGGGGGCATGTGTGGAAGGGTGACCAAAAACCCCAACAAAAATCCTCTACAGTTTTTGAAGATAATCAGAGGTAGTTTGGATTTTTTAAACCTCCACTTTGTCAGTAATAATTGTGAGTTTACTCTAATTAAAGGCGTAATTTTCTCACATTAATCAAGTGTTGTGATTCTAAATAGCATACAGGCTTTTGAGAACTGGAGAGCTTGATTTTCTGGAAGTGGGGTGCATACTGAATAGCTTGAATCTGTTGCAATTTTTTTCAATATATATTTTAATTTTACTTGATAAACACCTGGACCTGATTATGACTAAGAAAGGTAAAAATAAAAAGAGGGGGAAAAAGCCTACTGAGTTGAGTATTGAAGAATACACAGAAATTTAGTTTTCTAAATGGTAAATCTTAAAACAAGAACAACTGTGCTGCACAAGCATAGCAATTATCAAAAACCACACTAGGCAGCTTAAGTGTATTTATGATGAAAAGGAAACCAAGTCACACAACTCAACAGATTTTTGGTGTTGGGTGTTAGCAGAAATCTGCAAGTCTTTTAATATCAACTCTATTAACTGTTCAGAGATTACGGGTTTGTACTTGTTCAAAGAAGGAGATAAAAAAGGTTACACTTGAGCAGATTCTAGGTCAAATGCTCTCAGATATCTTTAGCCAAGTTCCAGAGACCATTTTTATTCTTACGGTTGTTTGCAAAGAGAGACAGTAAGGCAGGAGAACCTTTAGTTTGACATTCTCATGCACGCAATATTTCCAATGCTACACTGGAACAATCCCATAGGTCCTTCTGTGCCTCAGTGTTCCACTGACTGTATTTCCCTCATACAATGCTATTCTCAGAGAAAGCACTGACAGCAGGAAACATCAGGACAGACTATGAGATATGGAAAAAAACCTAAGTCAATTTGTTTCTTACTATATGCAAGTGAAATTATAATAGCATGACATTTTTATTGATTTTTTCTAGAAGTGATATTGTTGCTGTCACGACTAATGAGATTACCACCAAAGTTATTTTGAAAAATAAAGTATTTAATTTATTTGCTGTTACTCATTCTGTGTTTTTTTATTTGCCTGGCATTTTAAAACAATTACATGACTAAGCCAAAGACACAAAATCACGCCATGTATGTCAGGTTGCAGCTGTGTAACACATTGCACAGAATAGGTGAAAAGTCAAAATCTATTTTCTTTTTGCAGCTGAACTTTCTAAATGCTGAAGAATATCAGCATACACTTGCCCCTTGCAGGTTTTTACCTCCTTCCAATCTCAGTTTTCTACCTAGAATACCTATACCCGTTGTCCTGCCTTCTATTCTTCTGAAGACAATGAGGTTTAACATGCCACAACATGCCATAAAGGTTATGCCTGTGAATCAATTAGGCAAAAAACCCCAGTGGCCTGGTCTCTGCAGTTTTGTAAAAGGATAGCTGCTCACAAGCAATGAGCAAATCCAGTCAATTATCTGACACTGTAAAATTCCTGATATATTTGCCAGACTTTGTATATAAGAACTGTTAATCAACTCAGACTTCGACTTCTGCTGTAAGCGTAACAGAATGAGCTGTTCAGGGGACAAGGAATCCTTCATTTCATTGAAAATGAATGTCCTGCAAAATCATCTGTGACTCAGCCAAAATGAAAACTGTGAGTATTGCTTCTCTGACACAAAAACGTTTCTCCAGAATTGAAATCTTGGCTTGCGCGTGCGATGATTTTTTCAGCGGATTCAGGAAAACAGCACAAGCATTTGCCTCAAAACATTCTATATTTTTACCAGTCTCACATCTCAGTTACTGCCCCTGACCATACCAAGGACAGTCAGAAGGTTTCTACATGGGGCTGTCTTCACCAAGGGCTTTCAGTTTTTGGCTATCAAATTGACTTACACCGTATTACCCACTCTGCTTGGTGCCATCAAACTGTTCTTCATGCAGCAAGGGGTATTTTTTTTATTTTGAAATCGGATGAACGCTGATAAGGACGGCCATGCAATTGCCACAGAGAGATTTGTGTACATAAAGCAGAGCAGGAGCAAGCTGCTGTGGAGCAGCCCTGGGCACGAGGAAAAACCTTTTCACGTTCCGCTGTGCTCCAGGCTGTGGCTGGACGTGGCTGCTGGGCCCAGCCCGGAGCCCAGCCTCCTCACGAGCCGCTTTCCTGGCACAAGATGACGGGTCTGTCCCCCGGCCTCGGTCATTCCCTGTTTCTCCAAAGCATATCCATAAATTCCCGATGCACAGAGGGATGTGTCAGTTCAGTTAACGATTTGCCAGGCGCTGAGTCGCGTGTCAGGCCCGTCCGGCGGTGTGCGGCTGGAGCCCGCTGCTCAGCGCGGGGCTGGAGGTCACGGGCCATGCCGGGGGCAGGGCTGCGCGCGGTGCCCCCTCGGGCGAAGGCGCCGAGCCACAGGGCGGGCAGCGCCCGAGGCCGGGCCCGCTCAGCGGGGC